>WEKX01000696.1:8664-74927 GCA_013390025.1 Pitta sordida
AAATTATTGCCATAAATATGGCAACTTTGCAACCCTGCAAAATCCCGAGGCCCCTTTAAGGCTAGGTGTAGGAGTGTTTTCCCTTTAACTGCAGTGGCTAGCACAGGCAGGAGTGTTTTATCAAAGGTTATGCATATCTGTATATGCACATATGCAGGTATGTGTTAGCAAGTCCAGCCTGCCTGCCTATGTGTGTTAGCCCATCTGTGAGTGGCTGTGGAAACAGTTTTTTATACAAACTTTCTCAATAGTCTAATGCTATCAAACGGCTGTGACTATGCTGCCAGCAGCAGGGGCGGGGGCCTGTACGGCTGTGGAGCTCGAAGAAGACAGAGAAGGGCCTCCCAGCTAGGCTTAGAGTGACAAGGGGCGGGCGTGACTTCTGTGGAGCTGTTCTGGGTCTCAGTACCCGCCTGGGGCAGCCAGCACTGAAGGATCCCTGCGTGGGGCTCCGTGCGCCCTGAGCCATGCCACGGTACCATGTATATAAACCTTTCTGGATAGGCACCAGCTACAGAGACACAAAGGAGCAGGGAAGGCACCGTGGCACGTCTAAAGCCACTGCGGGATTTATAAACACTATGTAACCTCTGCAGCACTCATAAGGGAGTGATCTGTGGCTGCCCGCAGCGAGCAAGAGGTGCTGCCCGCCTGCCTCATGGAGCCGTGCCAGTCCCACCCCACGGGGAGCGGCGGCGCTGCCCCTCTGAGGAGCAACTGCTCATGCATCGACTGGACATATTCGTGAATAACTGATTAGGATTTGCGGAGAAATTTTTTTAGGCGAATAGCTGAAGCAGCGAATAATTATGCATGAATATTCAAGCTATTAATGTATTTAGCATTTATTTAGTTCTGGTAAACATGTGGGGACAAACTGTCATGCTTAGGCAGGTGAAATTATGTAGAGGATTTTTGCTGATCAAATGTATATATGATTGACAATCACCACTGGCTAATAGAAACTATTATGTATTTAATAAAACTACAGTCGGATATCCTATACCACAGGACAATGGTCTTACTCGTCTTCCGCGTAGCCCACCTTTCACATTGATTGGCAGCTCATTAATATGCAAATTTGCCTCGCACAGCTCCCCCAGTGCTCCGGTGCTGTTTTGGCACTGCCTTGCTGTGTATTAGTGCTTGTGTCAGCGCTTCCTGGTGCCTGCAGCCATCCCACCCTGGGGGGGGGCAGCCGGCGTGGCACCAAGGGGAAAGGCGGGGGCTGGTTCAGCCCCAAAGGTGGAGGGGGAGCCAGCGCGGCCCGGAGCAGAGCCGAGGGGAAGGGAGTGGGGCCAGCGTGGCTCAAAGCGGAGAGGCAGAGCAGGAGTGGCGTGGCTCGCCACAGGCAGAGCAGTGTGCCCACAGTCCGTGCAGCACGACGTGGGAGTTGATTTGCATATTCATAACTGCCTAATTGAATATTCATGCAGGCCAGGTTGCGCACGCACAGTTGCGAATAGGGGCCTCCTTCANATCTATTGTAAGTGAAGGAGGGGTGGGGGGAGAAAGGTTGCCTTCTAAATGATGCTTCCCTTGCAGTTCTGAGCTTGTTAGTTAGAAAATAAACCCTTTATGTTCTTTATTTATAGTTTTGCCTTGCTTCTTTTGCCTGTGACCAGTTTTATTTTATTTTCCAGTTTTATTTTCCAGTTTGTTTTTTTAGTTTTCTCCTTCAGGAGAAGTTGGGGTGGGTCTCTGGCATCCAGCCAGGGTCAAACCACGACAGGGGCGCAAAGTGGAAGACGGCCGGCTGTACTACTCTGACAATCATAGGTATCTTTGATGTCTGTACATATACTTTACTAAAGAGGGGAATACTCCTGTGGTAATGGAGCCATGTCTCTCCAGTGAGGACTGGACACACTGAGGAGGGAGATGCAGGGAGCAGGAGGGTCCCCGTCCCCTGAGGGGGAAGACCCCTACCTCTCTGCATGTTTCTTGTTCTGCACACAATATATCCGCCTCTGCATTTTTGCTTGTAGGCACAGAAACAGCTAATTTTTTTTAAGCAGAATTTTCTCTGGTGGCCAAAGCTGTAACAGCAGGTATATTTTGTAATGACACTTCTCAAATGGCTTTACAATTCACCAAGTAGCTTTCTTTGACATGGTTTCTCTCCTCAGGCTGCTTTGCTGTTTTCCTGGAGGCTATAATATTTTTCTTCCATCTTGTTTGATAGTAAAACACTATTCCCCTCTGAGAAAATCTTATAGTCCTTTCCCCCTTCTGTTCTGCTGAAATGTGGATCTCTAATTTTTCTAATTCTACTGTTATTGTTTAACTAGATAAACTGACTTCTACTTTACATTTATATTTCATAGCACATCTACAGCATTTGAGAGTTCACTGCATGGATGTTTTAAATCACACCATAGGATCTTGGCAGTTACATGACTTCTGAGATTTTATATATATATATCTGACATATAGAGGAAGTAATTAAACCATACGGACCTCTCCCATACAGTAGGAAGCACGACACAAATCTTCTCATTTGATTTATTACAACCTTATGTCATTTAGCAAAACCAACTCTGCAACTGTTTGAACGAAAGAAACCAGCTGAGAAGGAGAGGGAGGACCTGTACAGGGAGCTGTGGCTCAGGCAATCCTTAGCAGTTTTATATGCCTGTGGCTGTACAGTGCAGCCAACACCTTGCTGGCAGTGCACCAGTTATGAGCCAGTAGAGTGCAACTCCATAGTTTGCTGTGTGAGGCATCATAACAACAAGTAAAACAAATGGACATTTACCTGCACATAGCCTGCACATTTACCTCTGCCTCTGGTTTGATGGCAGGAGCTAAGGACAAGGAGCTTCAGGGTACAGCCACACAAATTTCCTTGTCAACTCGGGGAGCCCACCTCACCTCTATACTGCAGCCTCACTCTATGAGAAGAGGTTGAAGAAGGACAAGGCTGGTTTCATGCAGTGTAGCCTATTCCACCTGCAGGGCACAGTGATGGTGGGGGAATGGTCCCATGGCGCAAAACCCCCAGCAAATAAAAATCAAGTAAAATAAAAGCTGTGAAAAAGGGTGCACATCGGGAGGAGTGTGCTCTGTAGTGGAAAGGACGTTAGTCACACAGTGGTAAGGGATACTTTACAGTAGCAGCACAGTCATACTTGAACTGAAGATTTTCCTGTGGAAAAAGCATTTTATCCATAAACTCACATGCCAATGCATACCATTACTAAAATACTGGAACTATGAAGTAAGTTCCAGGTTTTTCACTTCGGACATAACAACCCCATGCATCACTATCGTCTGGGGGATGAGTGGCTGGAGAGTGGTGAAATGGAGAGGGNTTAGAGGGGGGGAGAGGCTTGGATGGATGGAGCGTGTTGCCCGTGGTTCCACGCTTGTGGGCCTGATCCCTGAGTGGGTATTCACTTAGGAGGTGAACTAGATGATCCTGTGAGTCCCTTCTAACTCAGAATAACCTGTGAACATATATGCGTCCAACACCCACAGCGTTGTGTGGTGCCTTTGGGCCCTCTGCTGCTGGAGTCCCTGTCCAATGGAAAGAAGCTGTCACTTGCCCCTCTGCATGATCTTACATCTGCCATAAACCTGAAGCGCTGGCAGTGCTCTTGGCACTGTATAAAGAGCCGTATGAAAACAGTTCCTGCGCAAGGAGTTTACATCCTAACACAGACAAGCTCTGGCATCTATGAAGACCATGTCAACCGGCATTACAGGAGGGAGAGCTTATCTCACTGAATCAGCTTCTCTCATTCCTCTTCTAGGCTATCAAGAAAGGAAGTCCCTTATGGAAAGCCTTTAACACAAAAACAGTGTTGAAATGGATGAGAAGAGAATAATACAGACATAACCAAGTCTTTATTTGACTGGACAGGAGACTATATAGGTTGCTATACTCTGAGTAGAGTGAAACAGCATGTGTATAGGGGGGATAGCAAGCTCAACTTTCTTTTCACTTTCTTTTACACCTGTGCTATGTTCTGCCAACAACCTTGGGGACAATTAAATCTGTATTTAAACAAGACTACATATAAGAGTTTATAGTACTTCTTTAACCAGTGACACTGCATTTGCAAAAATCAGTTTTGCTAAGTAATAAAACAAGCAATAGTTAGACAGCGAATTTGATCAAACAACAAAGACCTATACTGAAAAACAACCAAAATCAAACCCACAAAACCCCCAATGTGCTCTTCTTTGCTGAGCATCTATGACAGCAGTAGACAGAAGGGAATCTGACAGACTAATACCATCTTTTAATAGAAAAGTAATTTTAGCCTGCAGGTGAAAAAATACTGAATGTGTATTTTATTTTTTTTTGACTTGCAGCTTATTCATTGTCCAGAGCTGCTCTCCATGCCTAAAACACAGACTTCTATCCTTCAAGATACTCTTTTTGCATGTTCCCAAAGTTAATATCTAATTGTAAGAAATTTTGTAATTTCTGGATCAATGTAATGGAAGCAGTTACGTGTCAGTCCATTTTATTATTATTATTTATTTATTATTATTTGAAAACTTATGTACAAGCTGAGGTAAATAAGGAACATTCATTCTCTTAAGCGTCAGTAAAAAATCGCTGAGAACAGGCTCAGTCTGCCTCAGCAGATACTGTTTGTGATGACAGCCTGCCCATTCCCACATTCTTGGTCTCTCCAGGTCAGACTCAAAGGATTCCACTAATATTTTGGTACTTACCAAAGCAGACAAAAGGAAAATGGGTCAATGTTACTTGCTCCCATGTGACAAAAGTACAGAAAATAGAAACAAGCACCATTTGAGAAATTTGTAAAGCCTCAGACATATGTCATGAGAAACATTTACAGTCTCTGGAGTACAATTTAAGTGCTAAAGGATGACCTGGATTATCCCTCTTGGATGCCTGTATGAGCTACCCAGTCACAGAGTAAAACTATCATCCACTCAATGCTCTGTATTTAAACTGCTCATACTAAGCGGAAATTGCAAAACTTGGCCAAAAGCACAAAGAATATTTTAGCGCAGTATCTAGTTGCACTGTCTGACAGCTGTCAAAGCCTGAAGGTCTAATCAAATGGATTTGCCTAAAATCAATCCTGACGGTGCATTTCATTTCATTTCATTAACGAAGTGTAATTCATATGTGAAAACCAAAGAAGAAAACAATGATACATGAGAATGCACTGTGCTATGCAGATGCTACTAACCAGAGTGAGTGCACAGGTTCACAGGTTCACAAGTTCACAGGTTATTCTGAGTTGGAAGGGACCCACAGGAACATCTAGTCCAACTCCCAAGCCAACGCCCACCCAGGGATCAGGCCCACAAGCATGGAACCACGGGCACCAAGCCTCCCACCAACTAGACCATGTCAGTGAGCTCATCAAGTCTTCTCTTAAACACCTCCAGGGATGGTGACTCCACCACCTCCCTGGGAAGACCATTCCACTGAGGGATCACTCTCTCTGTGAAAAACCTCTTCCTAACATCCAGTCTAAACCTCCCTTGGCGTAGTTTAAGGCTATGTCCTCTTGTTCTGGTGTCATCAGCCTGAGAGAAGAGATTCACACCCACCTGAATGCAACCTCCCTTCAGGTAGTTGTAAACAGCAATTAGGTTGCCTCTGAGCCTCCTATTTTCCAGGCTGAGCAACCCCAGTTCCCGTAGCCGCACCCCACAGGGCTTGCCCTCCAGTCCTTTCACCATCCTTGTCACCCTTCTCTGGTCCCTCTCAAGCAGCAAAACATCCTTCTTAAACTGGGGAGCCCAGAACTGGACACAGTACTCAAGATGTGTTCTGACCAGTGCCGTGTATAGGGGAAGAATAACTTCCCTAGTCCAACTGACCACACTGTCCCTGGTTACAGAAAAGTCAGGAAAATACTTAACTGCAGGCACTTTATGCTATAAATAAGGTAAAATATACTTGTAGGATTTCACAGGAAGACAGGAAGGAAAGAAAATGCTGTTCAAGAAAAAAAGCTATGGCAATATTTTTAAATGGTTGTTAAATACAGTCGAAGGGTTCTTATCCCAGCACTGGTTATTGCGACTGAAGTTCACTTTAGTCACAACAACTTTTATTTAAAGTTAACTCATCTCCAACAAGTTTCCTTTCTATTATTTCCCCACTACAGTTAAATTTTCTAGAGTTAAATTTAAAGTAGTTTGATCTTCTGCAATAAAGTGGTTCTTACTTTGATTTCTCTTCCTTTTTTTCCTCCAGCTCTCATTCAAATTTGTGATATGCAGATGGCCAAACGCACTGTAAAAAATGTGGCCCTCAAAATAAATTCCTAAAATACAGAGAAATCCCACATATTCACGTGTCGCATATTCACGACTTCGTGGTTGGATTTTCAGTGAGTTGTGTGACCGCACGCGTGCACATAATGTCATGCACCCTGGATTCCACGGCTGGGAGGCACCAAAAGGCACTTCCTCTCCTTTAACGAGGTGCTACAGTGTGAGCCACGCTCCCAGGACTGCCCTCCAGACATAATTAGCGGAGGGCGTGTGGCTACAGGGTAATTGAATATTCATGGCTTTGGTATCTTCATTGATTGCACAACTCACAGGACCTGCCCAGACCCATCCCCCTGTGACTTCTGGGGGTGCTCGGTACCAGTGAAATGCCTTCTCAATTTATTAACAAACTGACATAAGGCTTGTTTTCTTTGAGTGTAACAAGTTCATAAATCAACAGAAAACATAGGTAATGCAAAAGGCACCAAAAAGTGCAATTTCAAACAGAAGAGCTGAATCTACATTACAACGAGTTAATCCAGCATATTTACTTCTGTCATAAATCTGCTTAAACTACAACCTTGGTATTAATTTTGATTGATTACACTAATTCTTGAGCTTTGCCCAATGCTGTTGAATTGTTCTCCTCTCACACCAGCTGAGATTGCAAAGGTTTTTGATACAAGCTCATAGAAGAAGTACTTGCACAGATTTAACCTGAAGCTTTAGAGAGAAAGCACAGTATCTACGTGAATGCACTTAATTGCACTTATTTTGTTGGAAATAACATATGTCAATCTGGGGACCTTTAAAAAGATTAAGTTGAATATAGAAATAGGTGGATGTGTCCTTTTGACTACCTTTCAGTCAAGCATCATTCTTTTTCTCCTCTACAGTTGATTTGAAAAGGTTTTGGAAGTATTTTGCTTTCCATGCTGGAGCAAGAGACAGGGAGTGCAAATTGTTAGCATGAGATGGTCTCAACAACACCATAGTCCTTTACAAATAAATACAATTTCTATAGATTTCTTAAGGAATCAAACAATGTTTCATATCTGACTGAAGTAGAAATGGCCTGCAAAAGAACAAAAGGATAACAAGGAGTGAAAAAATAATTTCTGTTAGTTTTGAAAGAAGTCTCCATTTGAGTTTATCTTTTAAACATTCTTTTTAATATTCTAAACATTTAAAAATGAAAATGTGACTTTGGCGTGAATATTTAATTGCACTCTTCCATGCACTGACAAACAAAAATCACCCTGTTTTTTAATATTTTAATATATTTTTAATTTATTTTGCACTTTTTAATTTGAAACAGATTCTGAGGAAGACCGTTCAGTGACTTCCCAAATCTCAGACTTTCCGTAGAATGCATATATAGAAGGAGGATTCATTGCTTTTTGCTCATGGGAAAGTTATCTAACCTCCATCCAACAGTTCAAAAAGATCTCTGATGTTGATTAAACATGTATAAACAGAGGTTAAAAAAAAAGGGGAAACATGCACATTTCACTCAAAAAAAGGACAAATGTACTAAAGAACAGCAATTAGTAACCAACATAACTATCCCACCACATGCTTGGTTGATAGCAAATCACCCCATCGCAGGATTTTCTCCACAATAATTCCCTTCTAGCTATGTGTGGTGCGATCCACAAAGGGCTACTATGCAAATAAGCTAATGAATATTCAATTAAGACATGCCCATCGACCCACCTACGTCAGCTCCAGAGCGGCTTCAGTGTGTTCCCAGGACTGCCCTGTGGCCTGTGATGCATCAGGAGAACTTCTGCCCCTCTCTGGCCCACCTTGCAGGCTGCCTGGGCTGCCCCAGTCCCGCTGGCCTCACCTGCAAGGCAGCCGGGGCTGTCCAGACCTGGCCCACCCCACCCTGCTCTGCCTGCAAGGCTGCTGGGGCTGTCTGGACCCAGCCCAGCCTGGCCTGCTCTGCCTGCAAGGCTGCTCTTCACTCACCACTGTGCTCCACTTGAGCGCTCGGAGCTGAGCTTGCTGCAGGGCCATGGTGGGTCTCCCTTTGCTGGGCATGGGCACGCGGGAGCCACCTCTGCCGCTACCTCCACCTGTCCCAGGTCCAGACTGCAAGCAAGTAAGCTTGCAAGCAAGACCAGGCAAATTTTCCTGATATGAAACATCTGATCAGGTTGGCTTGGCTTGGCCTGGGTCTAGTGTCGGATGAATTCTGACACTGGCAGCAGCAGCAAACCCTAGGCATGAGGTGGGTGGATACAGCCACCGCTTGTGGTGGGAGAGGGGGGGAGGGTGGATCCTGCTCAGTAGTGGCGGTTCGATCCATTGCATGCCACATGTGTCCTGACTCCCATCACCTCCCATTAGCCGTCTGGGCGCCACCACGCTGTGTCATTGGCTGTGGCAGCTGCTGCTCTGCCCGCACAAGCTGGGCTCAGCGGGGCTGCAATACTGCAGCGTTTGCTCACAGGGTGCCGGCTCCCAGCACCCTCACCAGGGCTGGCTGGGGCTGGCTAGATAAGTGCCTGTTGTCATGGCAATGCTACTGAGTTGCCGCTGTGTAGACATGGCACCTCTTGATGGAGAGCTGCTAGAACACTTCACTTGCAGCACAGGGTGGTCACTGAGCCCCCCGCACGCTGCCCCTGCGAGCAGCCGCAAACTGCGGCTGCAAGCACCATTTTTTTGGCTATATGTGCATTACGTTGTGAGCACAAGAAGCACTTCTTTGGTGGAGCCGGGATGAGACAGTTTGTGCATTCTGGCAGCGGTTATACTAGAGGGGCAGCCTTGGCCCCTCCATGTCCTTACCCTGGGAAAAGCAGTCCCTCTCCCATGGACAAGGACAGGACCGGACCCCTCCGTGTGCTGCTGCACAGTGTCCCCTGGTGCCACGGCAACAGGAATCCACACGGTATATCTATGCAGTACTCTTGGCTTGGCTCGGCTAGGCTTGAGTGGGGAAGACATTGCATGGCTAGATTGATCGCACCAGGAGGTCTTGAGGGCTTTAGAGTGTGTGTGTGTGTGTGGTTGCGTTTGTCCCAGAGCCTCTGTTTCAAAGGCTATGCGAGTGGACAGGGTGGCAGAGGATGCCCGCTTCATCCCCCCCCGCTGTGCCCAGAACGTGGCTCCGTCAAGTGGGGCAGCCCCTTAGCACAGCAGCCCTGCCACTGCCACTCATGCTGTGGTGCACAGGAATAATGTGCTGGGAGGTGGGGATGGTGCTCGTGTAGTGGGATGGAGTAAGCCAAACAAATACATGACAGAGATATCCATTTTCAAGTAGGAGAAATACATAAAAATCACAAAAATAGTAAAAGCTGAAAAAATGAAGCCAAAAAGGCAAGAAGCCTAAAGCAACCTCGAGGCTTTTTAAAAAAGACTGTATTAAAAGTCCTGGTAAACTATGTGTCACATATCAAAAAGAAAGAAAATGGTTCAATAAAAAACCTGCATAGTTCATAAAAAAAGCTAATGAAGATACTGTAGGCAAAAGGACTGGCATTAAAAAAATTGCTGAAACAAACAAGAAAGCTCATAAAAAACCAGTTCAAGAGTAAATGGCAACTAGGAGGGCTAAAAATGAATGAGAAAATCTTGCAGAAAATAATCACGCTGATAGTAAAAAGTTAGTTAAAAAAAAGATAATAAAAAAAAAAGGTAGTAAAACCAAGAAGCCATCAAGGGAAATACAGTGAGCCCTGGAACTCACAGGGGTATTGATCCAGGCCAGCCACGTGAGTCATGAAATCCATAAAGACACTGAATCCGTGAATATTCAATTAGGCCCCACCGGTAGCCATGCCCCCTTCACTAACGAGCTCTAGAGGGTGGTCCTGGGAGCGCTGCGTGCTCTGTAGTGCCTCAGGAAAGCAAAGCAACTGCCTTTTGCCCCTTCCCAGCAGGGGAGCCCCGGGGAATCGGGGGGGGGTACTCCCAGGGGCCATGCTACCCCCATGACGAGTCCCAGGTTTCTGCTACCACAACGGCAGTGGCGGTGCCCAGTTTCCGACTGACTGCGGGGCTCTGCCAAACTTCTGCACAGTGGCAGTAGGCTGAGGACCCACTGTGGGGCTGTGTGTCCCTCTAGGTGGAATGCAGGGAGCTCACAGACCGTTTTCAAGTTGTATCAGGTAGATGGGGGAATTGGCAAAAAAGGCAAACTGCGTTTAAACCTGAAGGGTGCAGGGCTGGCAGTGCTCAGGTGTGGGGGTTTATCTGGCTGTCCATTCCCCTGTACCCCCACAAGCAGCGGGAACTCAAGCTATGGGCTACACCAAGGAGGAGACATGTCCTGCATTGGGAGTTTGGCTGGGCTACACCTCACTAGTCCTGGCTTCACCACTTCCGGGACAGTGCAGGTGTGGGCAGTAGCTGCCGTAGCCACGCTGGGGCCTGCGTTAGGGTTACCGCTGATTAAGTAGGGTTACAGAGCCGGCGCTGCCACTGCCAGTGGACATGGCTGGCAGCTGTGTTGCCTCCGCAACATAACCGGGCCATTCTGTTATGGGGAGATGCAAGCGCTTGCTTTTAATCAGTGCCTGCAAAAAACTTACGCTCCCCTTAGTTTAACTGTGTGGTGTGTTTTTACCATGTGTGTGGAAGTTTTGAACCCAGATACAGCCACGCTCCCTGGGAAGCAGCCATTGAAACTCCACTTTAAACATGTCGCCTGTGGCAGCACACATAGTGAAATGCTCCCTGGGCACCAGTGGAGAGGAGCATAGCTTCCGCACTTCGCCCGCAACATGTGTCTGTCCCTGTTTCTTTGTTTGGTTGGTTGTGTTGTTTGGGAGTTTTGGGGGAGTTGTTTTGTTTGTGGGTTTTTTCCCTCCCTGCATTGTGCAACAGTGCCACCCTGCCTACACGGACAGCCATGCCACCTCTCCCTGCGTGAGGATCCTGCCACAGCCCCGGTTGTGCTCTGGCTGCCCCTTTGCAGGGTCTGATGCTTCCCCGTCCCAGCTGACACGGAGGCCAAGCACAGCCCTCAGTGCAGCCAGGAGCAGGGGTTCCTTGGGATGTGTGGACTGTGACATGAGCAGACTGTGACATGGCATCTCAGGGGGGCTGCAGGTTTTCCCTGCAGCTTGACTTTGGTGAAAACACAATGTGTTTCCCTCTCACGCTGGAAGGAGCTGTTCCTGCGGCAGCTACCTCATGCTCACATAAACTTGTACCACTCTGATTGGGAGCTGGCGGTAGGTGTGGGGTTTTTTTGTCTTGTTTTTTTTTTAAGGTTTTTCAGTCAATGAATCTGCATTCCTCTTCCGGGCCAGCACTGGACACCAGGGATGGGGCAGCATTGACATTGCTGAGGGACCCCGCAGTCTCAGCAACCAGGGTGGCACGGAGGGAGCACGGGCACTGCCCTGCAGGTGCAGGAGGCAGGAGCTGTGGGGTCACCCTTCCCTTTGCCACCCCGGCAACAAAGGACACCACGGGGATATCCACGGGGGCTGCTGGGGCGGGGGGAAGGTGCCTCCTGCTCCTGCTCTCATGCACAGACACACACAATCCCAGCACCTTCCTGCAGCCCAGTGAAGAACAATTCCAGCCATGCAAACACCCCAGGGGCCTCTGTTGCCTCTGCGGTGCCTGCCTGTAACCGTTCCAGCAGCGGTCCTGGCTCCAGGGTGATGGCAGCAGTTCCCCTTCCCCTTAAATGGTGCAACTGGAGTGCGCTTGGAAAGTGTGAGGGGTGGGGGGCTTGGTTCCTGCCTGCCCTGGCGCAGTGTGGCATGGGCGCCCACCCCACTTTGACGTGGCCGTGTGACAACCTGCTGGTCCCGGGGGATGGGGGGAAGGTTCCTCCCACTCCTGCTGTCACTCACAGACACACACAATGGCAGCCCTGTCTCTCTGTGTTGCAGACCAGTGGAGAACAATTTCCGCCATGCAAAAAGACACATTTGCATTAAACACATCCCAGTCGGGCTGGGCCAGGCTGCGCAGCACGCAGCTCCCTCTCCTTGTTGACCCCAGATGGGACTGATTTACATATTCATGAGCTCATTACATATTCATGGATTGAGTGAGTTTGCGGTATGAACTCACGGCATCGATGCACGCATGTGGAGCGATGCACAGCTTGCGGAAAAATAATCCTCAACTAATTGAAACCGCGAACATGCGGAACACAAATATGCGGGGGCTCACTGTAGCAGTATCTCATTATGCCAACGCCATATAAGGGGCCCTCAGGGATGATGAGGCCACAGCAGAGAAACTTAGTGACTTCCCTGCATAGGTCTTTACTGCTGCAGGTGTTTGAGAAGGCCCCAAATCCAAGCTATTCCTTGAGACAGTCTAATTTCAGGTAAATATAAAGAAAGTAGGAGACAAAATAGGTATAAGGCAGGTGTTACTAAGTGGACAGAAGTGGGCATATTCACCTGGGACTTCTGAAGGAACTCAAGTGTGAAACTGCAGAACTGTTGCCCAAAGTGTGTAATCCAACATTCCAAACTGCGACTGTACCAGCGGGCCAGTGCCAACCAAGCTTCCATGTAGAAAAGAAACTCAAGAGGAGACTCTGTGAACTGTGGCTCAGATAAATGGCTTGAGCACTGTTAGACAGTTGATTCAGAAAGTACAAAGAGAGTTTTCAAAAGAGTGCATTTTCTCATGCTATAGAAAGATCAAAGGGATTTCCACTCACTTCCACTTTCTATAAAGCCTTCTAGGTTACTTATGAAGTGAGGTTGATTATGAGCTTCAACAGGTCAAACAGTTGGCCATTGTACTGAAATCAGTTATCATTTCCTACCTAAGTGCATTAACGTTTAACAAATTTTAAAGGCATATATATTGTTCTATGACAAATATGTGGTTTGCAAAGAACTAGAAAAGACTTTAGGAGCAGCAATAAAAATCTAGAGAAAAAATAAGAATACAGATGTTTTTAATTTGGTGGCTTCTTTTTTCGCTTTTATTACTTTAACCCAGGGTTTCCGTTGCATTCAAAACAGAATTTTAATACCATATCAATGTTTCCCTTTAATCTCTTCCATCTTACCCAGGCATCTGAGTACTCTTTACACTATGTTCTCCACACATAGCTTAAGGAAAGGGTGAGTCTGCTGTCTTAGAAGAACAATTTAGGAGAAGTTGTCTTAGAAGAAAATGAATCTGTCTCATCTTAGGGAGAAGATGACTCTGTTGTCTTTCCTCTCCCCTCTCACTCTGTGCCCTCTGCTGCAGCAGCTTCAATTCTCACTGCAGCTCCACTGAGCTTTTTGCCAGCTGTGAGAAGGGAAAATGAGGCAGACATTGGTCCCCAAGCTTGGCTCCTGCAGCCCTAGCTCCAACCACCTGTCTGATTGCAAGGCATGGTTAGATAGACTGAATTCATAACCAGCTAACAGTAAACACAACTGGAAAATAACTAGGCTGCAGTGAAAAAGAACAAAGGCAAGTGTCATTAGAGGCTGGGAACAAATAAACAGCCTACGGAAGAAATTCCTTTTAGTCTCTCTACTCTTTAGTTGTAACTCAAAAGCAAGGCAAGAGGTGGGAACTTCAAGGGGATTATGCATGGCCCAAGAAACATTTGTTTAGAGAATCTTCAGTGAACATTGGCTGTGAATGGCAAACATGGTTATCAGCAATGTCCTGATCATCCAAACATTTGAATTTGACCAGTTTTCCTCCTGGGATTGAGGTGGAAAGTGCTACTTGCAGGTGGCACAGGCCTGGGAGCAGCTTGGACAAGAGGCAAGAGATTGCAGGCTAGCTACTGCCTTTGCCTAGCTGCAGCAGTTCCCCATCTGATGAAACTTCTGCTGTTCCATTTTTCCATCCCCACTGGATTTCAGCTGTGTCTGAGCCCTTGGAAAGTTGCAGAATTGAGCCCACCCAAAATAGAATGGAGGAAAAGCCAAAACCACGTATCTCTTTCCAGTTGGCCTGCTAGGTACGTGCATTGATCAGTTTTAGGTTGCCTTTTGTCCCTACGAAACTACCCATGTGAAGAACAATTCAATTTTCCTGTGCCTTCATGCCTACTCTCATCAGTCCTGAACCAAAAGCAGTGTAGACAGAAGCACAGGGCTTCCAGGTGTCCTGCATTTGGAGACCTGGCACACATCAGCAAAGCCTGGCTGAATTCTCACACATCTCAGCAGTGCCTCTGCCTCTAGCACAGAGCTCCAGGAGATATCAGTGGACATATTTAAAAACAACAACAACAACCCTTTTTTAAAAACAAAAGTCACTGGATTAAGACAATAAAGATAAGCATCTTTACTCAGATGCTGTATCTTAATACTGCAACCGAAGCAATTAAGAGTAAATGAAGTAGAAGCAAACATAAATAAAGAGTAGGCATTTCTTCAGACCTTCACTCCTTTCATAGTCTGCAGTTGCATTTACCCCTTAATGAATTCACTCAACAGCTGCTGATGTGCATTCAGTAGCAGGAATCTAAAGAAAGTGCTTTTATTTGCCTGGTTTTGAGAGACCTGTCATGAATAGTCATGAATTTCCAGGGAATGGCAGGGTTGACAGCTGGCTGCAGACCCTCACAGTGCTGCTCTCACCTGAGTGCCAGGTGTCCTGAAAGCGACAGCTGTGTTGCACCCGAGACTAGGAGTCACTGCAGAAGCAGGCTCTGCCAGACTGCTTCAGGCAAGCAAACACGCAATACGTCTATTGTGCGTGTAATGAGTCACCTGGAACAGAAAATGTGTGTCGTGCCAGATTATACAGAGATTTTGTGAAAATAAATATTCCCATTGAGGACTAGCATGAGACCAGAAGCTATGCCAAATTTAACTAGACTCCAAAGGCCAAACTTCTTCCTTAAACCAGAAGTTTAAGAGAGGTTGTGACATCTGAAGACACCAGCAAACACAAAACACAGGCAACATATGGTAAATCACAATGAAGTGTATCATTTCAGAGATGTAATATACAATTTTGGAAGAATTATAAAAATTTTGTAAATCCCTTTCCCCAACACTTCTTCACATCTTGCACAATTAACTACAAGCAGCAAAACATAATTCATGTTTTGTAACATATACCTTTTCTCATTTTGAGTATCTATTTAAAGGGAGGCCACCATGATTAGTAAGTGGGGTTACTTACTTCCCTGAGATAAATCCAAGAGTCAGAGTAGAGAGCAAGTATGTAAAATCTGCCCTCACCTCTCAATCTAGATAGTAAGGAGCTCACACAGAGCTTCTTGTCAGTGGCACCAGACTCTACTCTGGTAATTTCACATTTTCAGCAGACTCTACTCTGGTAATTTCACATTTTCAGCTTTTCTAACCCATGCAGTTACTTTTGTTTATCTCTTTTTTTTTTTTTCCCTGAAAACTTGGCAACTTGAAATTTAAGGTAACTCAGTTAACGAGGAACATGAACAATATTTCAATCACAAAAGTAAGCATCTTACAGCATCAGTTTTTGACTCTCAGTCAAAAGTGGGAAGTGGTAGGAGACACGTGCCAAACTTCACGTACTGGATGATGAAGGTAAGGCAGTAACGGCTGGAAGAAGCCCCACGTTAAGCTGTGTCTTGGGGGAGAGTTTGTTTGTCCTCAGTGTCATCATTTTGCCATTGGGCTATTGCAATGGAAAGCAGATCATGAATAGCTCATGGTCAGGGAATGGGATTACAACCATTACAGTCCTTATGGCATGATAACCCCAGGGTCATCTGACTTCAACAGAGACATCAGGACTTCTTATGTAAACAAGAGTGTTCCTTTCCTCCCACCTACACCGTGACTTTCCTACCACCTCTTCCTTTACTCAGATGTGGAGTCAAGCTTAAGGAATGTAATGGGAATGGGCCTGCTGCGTGGAGGGAAGGCAGAGAACTAAAAAATCTTAAGAGGTTTTTGATAGCAGAATGAGCACATGACCTGCTGCCACATCTCTTGCCTGACCTGTTCTTAGAGATGGGTGGATGGAAAAGGCTGAGTCACTGTCTCAGCTGCAGAAGACCAAGCCGTACAGAAGAAGCCTGCCAGCCAGGGCTCCAAGCCATACAGGATAGGAACTGCCCTATTTCTCAGAACTCTTTGTAGCAGGTGGCTAATCCCCTCCACCCCATCTCCTTTCCTCTGCCTCATTCCTCACTAGTTGCCAAAACAAAGAACAATCAGCCACAATACAATGCATGGAGTCCTAAGCAGTTCCCTTCCAGCAGTGATTTCAGGTTTTGCATGCCTAATTCCTTCTTGCTTTAGTGGAAATCACACAGAATTAGACAATTATTGAATAATTTAGGTTGGAAAAGATCCCTAAGATAATCAAATATATGCCTGAATGAGATATCTTTTCATCACACACCATCTAATCAGAAAGACTTCAAGAATACTACTGAGTGATTTTGTCCATATTCATTTAGCATATCCATTTAGTACAGAATCCAATGATGCCATAGCACACAGCATGCCTAAAATTCTGATCTGATAAGCTTGTCATGGCCATAAGGTCCCCTGACCCTGATCTCTGAGAGAAGAACTTGCTACATTTGATAACAAAGTATTTCTTCAAATCTATAAGCTTTTGAGAAAGTATGATGAAACAGCACTAACTTCTTCCTGAAAAAGAATAATTGTTTTAATACTCACAGAGGTCTGATACAAGTCCACCTATAGCAAACAGCATTGAACTGACACCATCACAAATGTTTTACAGGAAAGAGATGCTACTTACACGGCTTCCTTTTTCAGGGAAACACTGACATCCTCCACTGCAGTCTCTGCCTCCACATGGTCCTGTATAAGTCTTTCCACCCTGCAAATCAGAGCACACATAAAACAAAAGTTAAAAGGTATCAGACAGAATACCTGGCACAGCACATTAAGCGTTGATTAGCAGACACTCTGGGAACTGCTAAAGCAAAGACTCAGATCAGATTTGGGACCTGCACTTAAAATCTCTTTCATCTATGCTTAGAAGTCGCCATGAGCAGTTTTCCAGTTCTTGGAGAACAGTATCAAGAAATATAAGGTTACTTCATTAATTTCTCTCCACATTTTCAAAACATTGCAGCTCCAGTATCTCACACAGTATCTCACACATCTTTTTGACACATGCAACAGATATTGTATCACAGAAGCACAGCTGCTTGGATTCTTCAGGGACATGGACTAAGTCCTAGGTCAAAATGCAGCACATCCTTCTATGCATGGTCTAAATTGTTGCTGTATTTTGAAATATTTATGGATTGACATAAAGTAAGATGCACATATCATATTCAAAATCATAAGCCAAACTCCTGCCTTCTCTTCAATGGCTGCCTATTCTGGACGCACATAAAACTTGTTTGCAACCAACCACTGTGATTTAGAAGTCAGACCAAACTTAAGTAAAACTTGGCCTGGGCTGCAAATACACGGACCACAAAATATACACCACTCCATACAAATCCTCAGATGGACTTCAACAGGCAGGTCAGCTCAGATTATACTTTGTAAATGCCTGCATGAAACGCAGCAGTCACAGTCAGTCTTGTTCAGAAACCTGAACAGCAGGGATGCTGTGCATGCTGTGGTGTGATTTTTATAACTGTAACTTAATAATTAGGAATACTGTGAGACCTCCCTTCAGATCACCTAAGCACAGGGTTTTGAACCCTTAAAATGTCCCAGCAGCCTAGCAAGTGCACCACTCCTTAGACGAAACCTCAATGCAACCGAGCCACAGGCCACAGAGTCGGGGTTTGGTCACTTGCTCCCCTCCTGCCTGGAAGAACCCTGAATCAAATGGTCCTTTCATCCTTTCTGCCTTCTTCATAGCTTGAGCACATCATCTCTTGAAAGGGAAGTGAGAGGGGCATAAAAAGCCTCCAAACCAGGATGGGTGCTCTGAACTGCTATGCAGTTGCTTAAACAGGCAGCGATGCTGCCGTTTCTGCCTCTAGTGGTGACTTAAGGAGGAAAAACACAGAGAGGGTCCAATGCTGAGATGCTTAGCATTCTTCGTATGGCTCTAAGCAAGCCCCTACTCAACACCTGAGGTTTTTGAGCTACATTTCTCAGATATCCACTTCTGTCTTTACACTACCTGAAAGCACAGCTCCGGGATTTGGATTTCTCCCTGGCAGTCGAAAGAATAAAAGGTATGGAGCAGGCACTAAGCATTGCCTATCACCTCCTTTGGTTATACACTCAGGCACCAGTTTCTGCGGCTGAGTGGGTCTGCTGGGGCTCCGTGATCCCAGTGAATCACAAAGACAGCAAGTCTATGAATATTCATTTAAGACCCACCCATAGCCATGCCCCCACCACTAACGAGTTTTAGAGGGCGGTCCCGTGAGCGGTGTGCACCATGTTGCACCTCAGGGAAGTGAAGCAAATGTCTTTTGCCACTTGCCAGCAGCGGAGTCCTGGGGAATCGAGGGGAGAGGGGGGCTCCCTGTGGCTGTGCTACCCCTGTGGCAAGTCTCAGGCTTCTGGGTGCCAGGCTTCCGAATAACTGTGGGGCTCTGCCGAACATCCACGGAGCGGTGGTGGGCTGAGGACTCATCGTGGGTCTCTGCCAAACCTCCAGGCAGAATGCAGGGAGCTCATAGACTGTTTTCACATTGTATAAGGCAGATTTGCAGATGTGCCTGCCCCAACATAGTGGCTGATGGGGGAATTAGCAAAAAAGGCAAACTGTGTTTGAACGTGAGG
Source organism: Pitta sordida (assembly GCA_013390025.1). Lineage (NCBI taxonomy): Eukaryota > Metazoa > Chordata > Aves > Passeriformes > Pittidae > Pitta > Pitta sordida. The sequence continues at coordinate 27,507 of WEKX01000696.1, forward strand.
GGTGCGGGGCCTGGGGCACTCAGGGCTCTGGGGCGAATATGGCCATCTATATGAGCCAACAGTGTGCCCAGGTGGGTAAGAGGGCCAATGGCATCCTGGCCTGTATCAGGAACAGTGTGGCCAGTAGGACCAGGGAAATTATTCTTCCCCTATACACAGCACTGGTCAGACCACATCTTGAGTACTGTGTCCAGTTCTGGGCTCCCCAGTTTAAGAAAGATGTTGAACTGCTTGAGAGAGTATAGAGAAGGGTGACATGGATGGTGAAAGGACTGGAGAACAATCCCTATGGGGAGTGACTGCGGGAGCTGGGGTTGTTCAGTCTGGAGAAGAGCAGGCTCAGAGGTGACCTGATTGCTGTTTACAACTACCTGAAGGGAGGTTGCAGTTGGGTGGGTGCAAATCTCTTCTCTCAGGCTGACAGCACCAGAACAAGAGGACATGGCCTCAAGCTATGCCAAGGGAGGTTTAGACTGGATGTTAGGAAGAGCGTTTTCACAGAGAGATTGATCTTTCAGTGGAATAGTCTGTCCAGGGGGGTGGTGGAGACGCCATCCCTGGAGGTCTTTAAGAAAAGACTGGATGAGGAACTCATTGACATGGTCTACATAATGGAAGGCTCAGATGGACAGAGTGCGGTGCCCATGGCTCTGGGGTTGTGGGTTCCACCCCTATGTGGGCGTTCACTTGGGAGTTGGACTAGATGATCCATGTGGGTCCCTTACATCTCGGAATATTCTGTGATCCTGTGTGACTGGAAACTGCCAGTGGGTGGATTTTTTTTTTCTTTTAACGTTTTTCAGCTGGCAAACCTGCCTCCCTCTTCTGGGCTGGCATGGGACACTGGGGACGGGGCAGTGGTCCCAGTGCCAGGGGGTCCCTGTGGTCTCAGCCCTTGGGGTGGCATGGAGGGAGCATGGCCACTGCCCCATGGATGCAGGAGCTGATGGGCTGCCCTTCCCTTCACCACCCTGGCAACAAAGGGTGCCGTGGGGGGATCTGCAGGGGCTGCGGGGGTGGGGGGAAGGTGCCTCCAGCTCCAGCTCTCATGCACAGAGACATAGCCGGCACACTCCTGCATCCCGGCAGAGAACAATACCAGCCATGTCAACACCCTGGAGAGCCCCACTGCCTTCACGGCACCCACCCGTAACCACTCCAGCAACGGCCCTGGCTCCAGGGTGATGGTGGCAGTTCCCCTTCCCCTTAAACAGTGCAAGAAAAGGGAGCTCATGAGGATAAATGGGACACTAATCTACATATTCATGAGCTCATCACATAGTCATGAGCTGACCGAGTTCACGGTGTTATCTGTGCATGCGTGCGGGCTCACTTTTCGCTGAAAAATAAACTCAAAGAGAACAATAAGTTTATTTCTCCTTTTTGAGTTAGCGGACTGACTCTAAATTTGGTAAACTGTTGCTAAGGAGAAAACAGAGTATGAATCAGAGCTATGGGAAGATATTTGTGCACTTAAAAAANTCAGCTGGCAAACCTGCCTCCCTCTTCTGGGCTGGCATGGGACACTGGGGACGGGGCAGTGGTCCCAGTGCCAGGGGGTCCCTGTGGTCTCAGCCCTTGGGGTGGCATGGAGGGAGCATGGCCACTGCCCCATGGATGCAGGAGCTGATGGGCTGCCCTTCCCTTCACCACCCTGGCAACAAAGGGTGCCGTGGGGGGATCTGCAGGGGCTGCGGGGGTGGGGGGAAGGTGCCTCCAGCTCCAGCTCTCATGCACAGAGACATAGCCGGCACACTCCTGCATCCCGGCAGAGAACAATACCAGCCATGTCAACACCCTGGAGAGCCCCACTGCCTTCACGGCACCCACCCGTAACCACTCCAGCAACGGCCCTGGCTCCAGGGTGATGGTGGCAGTTCCCCTTCCCCTTAAACAGTGCAAGAAAAGGGAGCTCATGAGGATAAATGGGACACTAATCTACATATTCATGAGCTCATCACATAGTCATGAGCTGACCGAGTTCACGGTGTTATCTGTGCATGCGTGCGGGCTCACTTTTCGCTGAAAAATAAACTCAAAGAGAACAATAAGTTTATTTCTCCTTTTTGAGTTAGCGGACTGACTCTAAATTTGGTAAACTGTTGCTAAGGAGAAAACAGAGTATGAATCAGAGCTATGGGAAGATATTTGTGCACTTAAAAAAAAAAAAAAGCCTGCTAATGCTTATTTCAAATGGAAGTTCAAGGTCTATTGTTTGTGTACTATCCACCATACAACATTTTAATTTACATGTTGTAACAATACCAGCAGCTAATGTGGGGACACAATTGTTTTCTTCCACAATTTTAGGAAGCTTTTTTTAAAATTATTTTCTCATTTTGTATCTTTTTATGTACACTGATTCTTCAGATAATGAAGAGAAAAATCTGGAAGGTTCTCGAAAGGTTAGGGAACATAATGGGAAAACATTTGAGACCAGCATTAATACACCTTTTCTGGATTATACTTGGGTATTCCTTATTACCTAATCTCCACTTCTTCACTTTTCAACTGCTAGTGGAATGACTCTGGGAGCTTTTAGTCACAGGTACCATTTTCTACTATATTCCACTATCTATTAATGTATATTATCTCTTGAAGACAGATCATGGTACTATTGTTCAATCTGACATTACTGGAAAGTTACAGAATGAAACATTATGATTTACAAGCTTGCTAATGTTAAAAAATAAATCTGTTTAAGATTCTTGTAAAACTTTGTCAGAAACAATTATACCCATGGGCACACAATCATGGTGAAGGGAAATAAAATGAACATATATCAGTCTATAATTTCAATGCAAAAATCCCATTGTAAAATTCAGTGAGGGATGATGTACTTTTAAAGTACTACAACTATTTGTGTCCTGGGGAAAGCAGATTTCTAGGAATATAACACCAGTGGTAACAACCAAACGAAATTGTTTTGATCTGAGCAGGAACTTTTTTGGTCAGTGGGGAGAACAGTTAGAACCAGACCACAATTTGCCCCATCCTAATACTGGTATCTAAACTGTTCAACTGCTTCTCTCCCAGAAAGTACCTACTGCTTTATCTCAGCCATAAAGGAGGGTGGAGGTGAGTGGCTTACATACAGATATCCAGTCCCTGTAGAAGTATAAGAAGGGGGAGGTGAATCTCCTGATTTGTTCAATATGCAGTTAGATGAAGAAAAGTGCGCTTGCATTAAAATGGTATCTAGGATTTGTGTAATCAAGCTGAAAGAACTGGCTCTCAATTATGAAGCTGTCTGCTGAGAAAACTTTCAGTTCCTGGTCTACAGTTCCATAATCTAGAAATGGAGTCTACAGAATCTAATTTAAAATTTATACAATATGGGCACAACATCCGGCTGCATTTTAGACTATCCAGAGAGTCTCATCAGACCTCTTTCAGACACTTGAGCTAAATCTCATCATAGAGGGGCAAAGATATTAGAAATGTAGCACAGGGTAACTGGTTGGAATGTGTTTACAGGGCAGATGTCCAGCTTCACGTGAGATGAATCCTATGTTAAGTGTTCAAATCTCACCCTCACAGCTAGCTATACCCTTTTATGAGAACACTGAGTGTGAATAAATTTATTTAAGAGCAGACATATGGAGCAAACACAAACTGGGTTATACCATTCCATTAGCATGGAAGCTGTCCGTGCATAAGGTGAAGTATTGCTTAAATAGAATGATGTTGGGGAATCCAGAGTAAAGTATGTTAATTCTTTCCAGAAATGTGTAACATTGATACATATTCCGAACCAGAACCACAGGGTCAGAGGGCAGCCCTTGCTGGCAAGCCTGTCTCATTTAGTCAACAGTAATGGTAATACTGTATTGAGAAAAAAATTGCCTAGGTAATAGTGTCAGAAACACCAACTTTGGGGCGTAAAAAATAGGGACCAATGAGGAAAAAGAAACTAGGAATATATTGTTTATTTGGGATGAGCATAGGCACGGAAATGGATGTGCAAGGGTGGTAAAAACATGCAAAAAGAAAAAAAGAGGAAGAGGGTATCCAATTAAGTGAAGAATGAAGGTGGTGAGTATATACGGACTAAGAGCAAGAGCAGGGACAACTACAGACAGCAGTGATGCTGACTTGTGGGCACAATCCTACTGGGAGCCCCAACAGAAGCGACCACAAGTCTCTCATCGAGGCACGAGACATGTCCCTGAAAGGCTTTCTGTGGGAGGGGGGGTAAGAAGGGACAACCTTGTAAGGAAAGATAGGCTTACACCTGAATACCAATTGCAGAAGGAAAGGTAATAGAATTGTAACTCAATAGCCCCTTTGTGTAATTTATCAGATCTCTTTCTAGTGACTTTGTACAAATACTTTTCCAGTCATACCTCCATAGTCGTGAGGAACGGGTCTCCTGGGGGGTCTTGCAAACCGTCTAATTAGCAAACAGCCACGAGTCATTAATACGCATACAGGACACTCCCATCACTCTACCCCCAGCCAATTAGGAGTGCTGGGGAGCATTTTCCACTCCTCCCCACAGGCTCTCACAGCACAGGGGAGCAAAGGGAAGTGTTTCTGAGCCCTCTCTGCCCGGGGGAACCCCCGGAGAATCCCCGGGCTTCTCTTCAGCCACACAGCCACTTCTGCAGCTGCTGCCATCAGAGTGCTGCCACTGCGCATGCTTGCACTGCCTCTGCGGTGGGGAAGCTCCAGGGCCAGGGTGGGGAAGGGGGTCAGCGGGTGTTCCCAGCCTTGGTTTGGCATGGGTCCATGATGCCAGGGCTCTTGGAGCCTGGGAAACCTTAACTTTGCAACACTGTGACACCTGGGGCCCTTTTTGGGAGGGGGTGGCATTGGTGTTTATTTCCCCTTAACTGCGGTAGCTATGACATGTACATCTGCTGGTCCTGAGTGCAGTAGTGGCAGCATTGGTTGCATGTGTGGCAGTCCTGTGCTGGGTCTCAGCAGCTGCCTGGGGCATACTGTGGGGCAGGTGGCACTGATGTTTCCCTGTGTGGGACTAAAATGCCCCACGTGCCCCGAGGTATGCCACGGTGTAAGCCTTCCGTGCTAGGGACCGGGAACAGAGACACCACAGGAGCCGGGCACGGACCATGGCACAGCACCGCGGGACTATAAACACCACGGAACCACCGCTGCACTCATAAGGGAGTGATTTGTGGCTGTCGCCAGTGAGTGCGAGGCACTGTGCGCCCGCCCCGCGCCAGTCCCACCCCACAGGGAGCGCCGGTGCCACCCCTTGGTGAATCAGAGGCACTGCACATGTATTGACTGGGAAGCTCCCCGAATCACTCCGCGAATCACTGGGGCAAATTTGTGGGGAAAATTTCACAGTTCGGTGAGGTTGTGATGCAGAAAGCGTGATGCACCAAGGTATGACTGTAGAAACAATAAGAAACAGGATTGTAATTCAGTGTTTCCTGCAATGATGTAGTTGTAAATTAAGTAATTAAGTATCTCCACAGGGGCCCAGCTCACAGAGACTGACCTACTGGAAAATGAGGCTACAGATCCTTTTTTTTTAAATAGAGCTGGAGAAGATGATGGAGTAGAAGACTGAGAGGAGCAGCTTGACTCTGCTAAATGCGGGTCTCTGATGGACAAAATCAAACAAACACCTACACCTGAGAAAGCCTTAACCAGCAGGCTATGAACTAGGCCAGAATGGATGAGAACGGGAAGGAGGGAAGTAATTTAATAGAAAGGGAGAGGAGGGACTTTCCAGCTCTCCTTTATTGGGTCACTGGGCTGGGATGAATATATCCAAATCATTCTGGACGAGGAGCTTAGTGACATGGTCTAGCAGGGAGGTGTAGGGCTGGATGACGTTGGGCCCCTTCCGGCTCGGAGTGGCCTGCTAGACTGTGAGGGATCCAGGTTGGTGTTATGCTCTGCGATGTGCTCTCGGTCTCCTTACGGGTGTTAGATGGTGAGTTGGACTAGATGATCCTTGTGGGTCCCTTCCAACTCATAACATTCTGTGATTCTGTGATTCCGTGATTCAAGGAACGTGAACACCACTTAAACGCAAGCAAGAGAAAACATGTAAGTAAGTGCCACCTATGTTTGTAAAGCTTGTGTATTTGCCTAGTGTAAATACCTTCTCATTCTTATGTATGCGAAATACCAAGCATAAAATATCCGTGTCCTAACACAACATCTTTTTTGCTCTCTTGTTCTCTTGTAATTATTTAGACCCGAAAAGTATTATTTCTGTACTTACACATCTTCAGCCAACAACAACTTAAATGCAGTTTCCTTCAGTCAAACTCTTAAAAAAACCTGGATTCATATATGCAGTTTTCTTTAAATGTTTCCACACATTGATTTATTTGTTGCAAATCTCAGCCACTTTTGGATGGCTCTGCGTGTCGGTTCAAGTACCTGCACTTCAAGGGTTGGTATCCTAACAAAGAACAAAGGCAACCAGAGGACAGGCCTCAAAGTACAGTTCTATGTGTACAGAAAGACCAGGAAATATCAGCCATTTCCTCACACACAACTACAAAAAAAATTATGGAAATTATAATGAAAATATTGCAACTTGGAATCAGAGACTCTGCACAACAGCTTTGATAAAGTATTGTAGGTCACAGTTGTGTATTAAATTCTGTCCTGACAAGCTCCATTCTTTTCATCTAAGTTTCACCAAGACAGGTTTTAGAAGGCTGGTGAGCTTGCGGAACAAAATCTGAACTACAACTGGGAGTGCTGACATACTGCATAGCTCTGCAGTGGGGCAATGAACATCACATTCAAACAGCACATTCTTATGCTTCACGTGAGACCTCAGCCTGGAAGTCCTGAGGGAATTCCTGGCATGCTGAAGAGGCAGTTCTCTGTGTCACTGCCAGGGAGACCAGACTGGCCCCCACCTCCAGTATGAACCGCTGCTTCCACATTTGACCTTCAGCTGTTGAAACGGACATTAATTTAAAATTCAGTTTACAAAGTCCTGACTTAGAAACATTAATTTTTTGCTTCCTTCAAAAGAAAGAAGAAAAAATAAAGTAGGAGTATAATAGAGTAGTCCTGCTGTTGATGAACAAGAGCGAGAAGAACTTCACTGGACTCAAATGTGACAGCACAGTTGTATTTGCTCAAAAGCAACATTTTACTCCTTAAAGAGTCCAAAACATTTGCTGCCTGTTGCCAAACATTTCTCTCTAGAAACATGTATAAACAATCATTCAAAACAAGTATAGAGAGTACTGTCAGAGAAGGAGACCTGGATTGCCCTGTAACAGGCTTGGTCTCTCCTCAGAGTTACAATATCAAAGATGGAACCAGCCATCTGAAACTGCCTGCTCACAATCCAGCAGCTACTAGTGCACTGTCATATGTCCACTCTGAAGACCTCAATTGCCAGATAAATTGGCATAGTCAGAGAGGAAGGACAAGATGTGGGTGTGGATCCTCCCTCCAAATGTTCTGAGAAATATTTCACTAAGAACTAATTCTTTCTTTCATATTTGAATGAAAGCCAGGACCTTTTCTAGATGGGATGCATGGCAACCGGAATAATTTAGTGTGTGACCTCAAAAGCCATATATTTACATATTCTTCAACAAAAAACCCTCCAACCAAACCTTGGAGGAAGAAACTGGTCCCAGGAGGAAAACAAAGAGCCTTACCACCAGCTGCAGCAAGAGAGCTGGTCTCCTAACCACTCCCTAATGTAGCCTTCCCAACAAAATAAGTAGAGCAACTCTTGTTGCAAAAATTTGTGTATTATCAACTGGTATGGAGTTTTACATGCTCTCTTCCTCTTGTGATAGAGTGTATAGAGAAAACGGGGAGGCAGGATGAAAAAAAGAAAGCGGCTTTTTCTGGTTCTGAGTCCTGATGGGCATGGAAATGTCCACAGAAGAGTACTGAAAAGCACTACTGCTCCCAGGGACTGGGATGCCTGTGTTTGTTGTTTGAGGTGAGGGAAAGAAGGGCAAGAGATTATGAAATTTCTGATGCTAAGAAGTCCCCAACAGACAGAAACTTGTCTTCTCAAGTGTGCCTCAACAAGTATGTTTGAGCCAGCAATAGGAAACATGAATTCTGTCTCTCTCAGAAGTGAAGCTATAAAAGACTGTCCTCCTATGGACTGGCTTGTGTCTCTTGATTATATGAATCTTCTGGCACACAGCCTTGATTTGAAGGCAGTATAGTTTAATTTCAAAGTGAAACTTCATGGCTCCACATGTCCTCTTTATTTGAGATACTATTTACCATCTCCTCCTCAAATTCCAAAGTTCTCTTGTTGCACTCTGCAGACACTGCCTTGAAAAAATTGCAGCAGCCACACATGACATACTGTGAACTTATTCTTTACATTTTCACAAAAGCATTTCTAATTTTGTAGCTTTTATCCAAACACATATTTATCCAACAAAACAGATAGAATCCAGAAGGAGGTGCTGTGATGTAGTAAGCATTTAAAAAAAGCTGCCTGAAGTGCAGATATTTGAAAAACTGTCCAAGGGTCTTGCCAACTTGTCCAAAGGTTTTTTTGCCCTCACAGAGGTGATTACGTGTTACCATTAGAAAGAGATTAGCATATAAAATGCTAAAACCCATAGTAAACTGTGTTTACTACCTAGAGTTCTGTTCTCCTGAGGCAAAGAGGAACAAAATGGTGTCATTTCCACTGTGCATTGCCTTTTTATCCCTCTGAAGCCATGCTCCCCAGTGAGGACCAGAACGAGAGGGCACGGCCTCAAGCTACGCCAGGGGAGGTTCAATCTTAACGTTAGGAAGCGGTTTTTCACAGAGAGAGTAATTGCATATTGGAATGGGCTGCCCAGGGAGGTGGTGGAGTCGCCATCCCTGGAGGTGTTTAAGAGAAGACTGGACGAGGAGCTTAGTGACATGGTCTAGCTGGGGGGTGTAGGGCTGGATGACCGGCTCGAAGTGGCCTGCTAGACTGTGAGGGATCTAGGTTGGTGTTACGCTCTGGGATGTGCTCTCGGTCTCTGTACGGGTGTTAGGTGGTGAGTTGGACTAGATGATCCTTGTGGGTCCCTTCCAACTCATAATATTCTGTGATTCTGTGATTCTGTGACGTGGGTCGTACAGAACACCAATCTAGCTGTGCCCACATGGCTCTATGCTCCACCCCTCTCTCACCAAATGCAAGAAAACTAGGACAGGCTTTGAAGCTGGAAGTGTATTAATAAAGGTAAACAAAAGTACACGCATTAATTACTACTATTAGTTAAGCCAAGCCTATTGGTCTCCTTTATTATAATGAGAACCCAGACATCCTGTGAATATGTAATGCCTAATTTAGGTGACTTCATGTCACCTGGTTCTTTGTTTAAATGGGAGTTTTTAGCTAAATCGGAGAGAAAGGTAAAGGATGCAGCGCTAGCTAAAGTAAAATCTGGATTGGTAAATTAAAATTTGTTTTGATATCTTCTCAAACTTGATTCTATCTTTGCAAATGCATGCTTTCAGAGATGCAAATTATTTTATCTATTATCTTCTCCTGTGAGACAACAGACTCTCATCTAATACTCAATATGGCATTCCTCATCTAAAAGGTTAGCTGTCTTGAGAGTAAGAGTGCTTAGACATCTTAACATGAGTCCTTATTCTCAACACCCCATCCCTAGAAATTAAATGCTACCTAGAAATTAAAGCTATCTAGGTGGTTTCAAAAACCAGTATTACAAGAGTCAGAAGTAGTCTTTTCTAGTTATCAGCAATAAATAAAGTCTTTTGACTTGCCAGAGTAGACACAATCACATGCTAGGGAATCTGTAACACTGAAAGGTACAGATTGTTTATCTTTTAATATTTATTCTACTGTTTTATTTGTGCAAGCCACTATGCATTTTGTATGTGATCTGCACAAGGCTCATGCAAGATGCAAGCCAGTGGACAGTGTTATAATCTCATGTGCAGTTATACTACACAGAGGATCAAGAATACTTTCCATAAAGGAATGAAGTCCAAGGCACTATCAATCCTTAATCTGAATTCAGCTTTTGTCCAGTATCTTATATTACTGGAATAAAATCTCCTTTCCCATCCCTAAGAACAAAAAGATACTTGTTCACATACTAGTAGCATAGTAATGAAACACAGCATCCACTCATTAAAGTAGCAATTTCTATATTTAACTACTTCTGTTTTCCGAAGTCTGGTTATTTTCTGTGCTGGAAAGACACCCAAATAATGATATCATTAGCTTGAAACAATAGAAAGTCTGGATACTAGTCTATATATGGAGATATTTTTTTTCAGTCTATTTATAAACCACGCCAGTTATTTGACCTGTCTAGTTTACTCACCTACGTAAACTGGCAGACTCAGGAAACTTACTTAAGAACATATTATTCTTAGTGATGGGTAAATCTTAAAAGTTGCTAAATAATACTTCAGATTGGCATCCAGTATTTCTGAAAACCCATCTGTGCTTACTGAACTAAGAATAAACCAACCTGCAAATATAGGAAAGGCTTTTGCTTTTGAGCAGTGCAGTTGTACTAGCCCTGATCATGGGGAAGGGACTGACAGAAACCAGCTGTACAGCTGTTTGCATGGCTGCATCATCTATTTTGTTCAGCACAGTGCAATGGTACTATGGTTTCCCCAAATGTGAGCATGACCACTGAGATATTATTTCTGCTTCATGTTTTCTGTAAATGCTTAAAAATGTTAGATTGTGTATTAACTCCTTTTATCAACTGAATTGGTTACTTTGTTTTCCTGTGACAATTGTTTACAGTCATAACCTGCTGACCTGATTCTTAAGTGAATGCTTAAAACATACTGGGAGAGCTCTCTTTTCTCTCGGGAGGGATGAAGTTGGTGACAGTTTTCAATGGCCTTTTTAGATCTTATTGTGCCTGCAGAATCAAATACAGCAGAGAAACAAAAAGAGCTGAATTTAAGTTCTTCATGCAGAACTATTTAAATTGCAATCAGAATGATATACAAAATACTGTAACTATGGAATTACCCCTTATAGCATGATTTGAAAGGAATGGACTTGCACAGATTATCAGTGATGGCACAGATTGACTGACACGTGGAATCACGGGCACCACGCTCCATCCATCCAAACCTCCCATTATCTAGGCCAAATCACTGAGTTCCTCATCCAGTGTTTTCTTAAACACCTCCAGGGATGACAACTCCACCACCTCCCTGGGCAGACCATTCGACTGAGAGATCACTCTCTCTGTGAAAAACCTCTTCTTAACATCCAGTCTAAACCTCCCTTGCCGTAGCTTGAGGCCATGTCCTCTTGTTCGGATTCTGGCAGCCTGTGAGAAGAAATCGGCCCCCACCTGACTGCAACCTTTCTTCAGGTAGTTGTAAACAACAATGAGGTCACCTCTGAGTCTCCTCTTCTCCAGGCTGAACAACGCCAGTTCCCACAGTTGCTGCCCACAGGGCTTGTTCTCCAGTCCTTTCACCATCCTTGTCACCCTTCTCTGGACCCTCTCAAGCAGCTCAACATCCTTCTTAAACTGGAGAGACCAGTTTAAGAAGGATGGACTCAGTACTCAGGATGTGGTCTGATCAGCACCAAGTACAGGGGAAGGACAACTTCCCTAGTCTTACTGGCCACACTGTTCCTGATACAGGCCAGGATGCCACTGGCCCTCTTAGCCACCTGGGCACACTGCTGGCTCATGTTAAGTTTTCTGTCAACCCTTACCCCCAATTCCCTCTCCATCTCACCACTCTGCAGCCACTCGTCCCCTAGCCGATAGAAATGCATGAGATTGTTAAGTCCAAAGTGAAGAACCTGGCACTTGTTAAATCTCGTATTATTGGAATCTGCCCATTTCTCTAGCCTATCAAGGTCCCTCTGAAGGGCCCTCCTACCCTCTGGCAGTTCAAAATTTGTTCATTTTCCTAACCAATGCAGACAAACACTGTCCGCATTGCTGCAATAAGTCTTGTGGCTCAGTCTCCACACCAAAAACGCTCATATCACAGTACGAACAAATAACATATTGAGATTATAAACAACGAAATGTCAAGCTTCTTTAAATGACTTAAGGGATGTTATTTGGCTTCTGTTTCACATCCCTTTTCACTATATGCTTGTCTTTATGCAAAGTGATCTACAAAAACCCAGAAATGCTCATGCCTTGGCAGTAGGGAGTAGAGAATTAGCAAGAATAAAGCAAGGGACACACTTACAGATCACTGCATCAGAAATTATATGGGCTGCAGTGCTAATCAAGCTCAAATATTTTAGCAACTGGTAACTGATGCTTTATTCAGAACATGGTTATAATGTGTACACCCCAACTAACATAGGAAGAATATCTCTGAATTTGAAATTCAACAGAGGCATCCAGAAGACTGGATGTATGTATTCAGCTTTGCCACACACAGCTCTATATGGGATTCATCAGAGGTGATGTCAGTTCAAAATACTGATTTTGAGAAAGAATGCCCAAAGGAGGTGGTGGAGTCACCGTCCCTAGAGGTGTTTAAGAAAAGGTTGGATGATATACTTGGTAGCATGACCTAGATATTAGGGAAGTGTGTTATAGGTAGGATGGGTGTTGGTAGCAGGACGACAACAGGTTAGGTAACAGGTTAGGTTGGGTAACAGGTGATAGGTTGAACTTGATGATCTCTACGGTCTTTTCCAACCTTACTGATTCTGTGATTCTGTCATTCTGTGAAAACGCAACAGTACCGGCACATCAATGATGAGATCTTGAGTCCTATCACATTTTGTCAGCAGCAGCTGTTGTTGACACAGATGGATCTCACCCAACAAGCATCTGAAGAGATGAACACTGTTTGTTTGGCACCTGCAAGCTGCATAACTAGAACTTCATTTATCTGTCTAACAAAATAAGCAATGGTTCCCAGAAAATCCCCACTCTCTATCTGTATTGCTTGATTTTAACCTTTTCCCTGTTGTATCCAGAAAGGTAAGAAGAGGGTTTCCCTAGTTGTCAGATCTTGCAATCTGTTTAACTGAATTGAAAAGCTGCTAAAACAAGTCTTGGAGGCATTTACTCCAAACCTCATCCACTTTATTTCCTTAGTGTGCACTTACACAGACACAAGTGTAATTTGTTTTCCAGCTGTGAAGTATAACAGTTTTTCCTTTGGCTTCTTTTCTTTCCTTTTCTGTTTTTTTTTCTGATGAATCGAGTTCCACTCAGGCAACAGTTTCTCAGTAGCAAGAGATCCCAGATCAGCTGCTAACTTCGTTTCAATTTCAATTTTGCTGCTCACATAAAATCTTTTAGCACAGTTGGACCATTTCTCTAGTTCTCAGTTTTCATGGTTCTAACTGTTCACACAGTCCATTAAGAACATTTATTCTGCCACTCTTATTTCTGATAACCCAATGTAATATTTCAGTTGCCCCAGACTTTTAGGAGCACTGCCCAACACTTTCCCTATGCATATACATGTTTTTTCCCTCTCTCCATACAACACTAGATCATTTGGTCACCAGATCATTTGGATAACTCCCTAAAGTACATTACAGTCACACTAACATTAACTCTTATTTTGTGGCAATAGTGATTCTTGCTGTCCACTGTTACACACAACACTGACTTTAGTATTTTAGGAGATTGCTTGCTCCAACTGGTGTACCTGTGCTTCTTTATTATATACAAGTCAGATTCCAGAGTCTAGGTCACCACTGATGCAGCTAGCTAAGATTCTGGGAATATGGTGAAAAGAATTAAAAGAATATTTTAAAATTTTAGGATAGAACTAATAAAGCCCCCTTATGGATTTCCCTTCTGTTTGCTGAGAAAGATAAAGGGTATCTATAGTAACAAATTTCCCAGAAATTCTTGTGACATTTCAATGCTCTGCTTCTTCTTATTCATTAAAAAAAAAAAAAATCTCCCAGTGCAAATAGCCAGTTGGCCTCAACTCAGTTGTCCCACTAAAGCAGTGAACTCAGCTGTCCCACTAAACTGTATCCCTTAATCACAGAAACCCAGACCCTTGCTGCATACTGGAGAACTTCATTACCATTATAAAATGTGATGTTCTTGGCTGTGAATTCCTGCTACAATGTGAGCTAGGATCCCAACACAGGGGAGAAAGTTTTTCTGATTCTGCTGTTTTTATTTTATTTAGGTAACCAAGAAAACATTAGTTCTTGTGTTTTCCTCATTAAGCCACAGCAATAATATAAAAATCATGTAAATAGCTACTCTTAAAATCTCATAATAGCAAAACCCTCATCTTCCACACAAATTTACTTCTTTAACTCTTACAGATCCAAACCTCAGTCTTTGAAAGATACTGCAACAAACTATTAACTCCATGGTGATAATAGTCTAACTTTCCTGCTATCTTTTTCTAGCAACAGAGGACCTAGATGAAACATGACTTACAGGACTGAAGACGACAGTTTATGCCAGATGCTAGAAGAGCAACAGTATGCATTTACACAAGCAATTGCTTGGGTTTGTATTTTGACCAAATATACAAGTTATTAGTCACTTCTGTTCCCCATCTTATCTATTTTCAACAATTCTGTTCTTTCAAGGGGAGACCAGTACAATGCTGACATGCTTTGCTGTGTCTGTTTGGCTGGTAGTAGCTGGCATAGCTGGCAAAAGGGAGGTTAACTGACTTCTCTCTTCCACCCCACCCCCCATCATTCCTCATCCCAGGAAGGCAGTAGGAAAAAAGGAATTGTTCTTCTGAATTGCACATCCGTCAGTCTCCTCCTGGAAAGAGACAGCTATTTCTTATCTTGGTGGTTTTACATCACTGAGATATGAAGGGAGAATTTGAAGGAAGGAAATCGGAGAAAAGACAGAGACCTTTATGTTTCAGAGTGTTCAAGGAATTGCTATCTACGTACCAGACGAAGGGTGGGGTAGTTGGCTCTGATGGGGACAAAAGTGCTGTAGGTACAAGAGCTAGAGAACCTGCACAGATAGGAAAAAAAAAAGCAACAACCTTTGGTGAAAATACCTGCTATCCTTTACCCTTTTGAAATAGACATTTAAACAAATACCTCTGCATTATTTCAGCCTGCAAACTTCTTGTCAATAGTTACTGTCCTCTGGGATCCTAAAGGAAAGATGCATCTGTCTATGTTATTCATGTCTCAAAGATAGAAAGGAAAGAAAAACATCCTTTTTGCATTAGTCCAGGACACACTGCCCCTGGTAGTCGAGACTTATGGCTAAATCTAGTGTAAATAACGTCATTTGGTAATACTTCAAGAAATGACAGCAGGGTGAATTTAGTCTTCCCTCTGAGGACCATGAATGAACACATGCGTTCTCTAAGAAGACAAAAAGAAATTTTAAAGATCTCATGTAGAACAAGCTCTATTTAAGGGAATGAGGGGCAAACATCAAAAGAATGGGTACCAGAAATCCCATATCAGCAGGTCTACTCCTGTAAATTCAAAACTTCCTTTCAGGCTAGAAACTTGATGTGTTTGGTGATAATTCCTCACCTCTAGACCATCTGTAAAGCTGAGAGCATAGCGTGAGAACTCAAAATCCAGTAACATTAGGAACTCCTGTTATGGAAGTGCTAACTAGGCATTAAGAAATCAAAATTCTTCAGGCAGCAATGGGAGCTAGAACAAAATGTGTCAGTTTCTCTCATGACAGCAAATTGTCTGAAAAGCAGCCCTTTCCCAAGAACTCCCATGGACAATGGGTCTTCTCCACTGCCTAGAAAAGAAATACCATCTTTTGGCATCTGTTAGTGAGGGTAGGTGTACTGGGTTTTTCTCTGTCTGGGTTTCTGGTAGTGGCAGGGGCTATGAGGGAGGCTTTTCTTTGAGAAGTTGCTGGAAGCCTCCCTCATAGCTGGCAGAGCCAATGCCAGCCAGCTCCTGGCTGGGCCTGCTGCTGGCCAAGGCCAGGGCCAATCAGGAGAGATAGAGACACACCTGTGAAAACATATTTAAGAAGGAAAAAAAAAAGTTGGGGGAGGAAGAGTATCAGGACCGCCAGAGAAGAGCCATGAGAACTAGTAACAGCAAATGCAGGCACCGAGGCCAGGGCCAAAGGAGGGGAACGAGGTGTTCCAGGCATCTCCCTGCAGCCCATGGTGATGATCATGGTGAAGCAGGCTGTCGCCCTGCAGCCCATGAAAAGATCACAGGGATGCAGAAGATCCACCTGTAGCCCATGGGGAGCAGCTACGGGAACTGCGGTTGTTCAGCCTGGAGAAGAGGAGGCTCAGAGGTGACCTGATTGCTGTTTACAACTACTTGAGGCAAGGTTGCAGCCAGGTGGGCGTGAATCTCCTCTCAGGCTGATGACAGAAGAACAAGAGGTCATGGCCTTAAGCTACGCCAGGGGAGGTTTAGACTGGATGTCAGGAAGAGGTTTTTCACAGAGAGAGTGATCTCTCATTGGAATGGTCTGCCCAGGGAGGTGGTGGAGTCGCCATCCCTGGAGGTGTTCAAGAGAAGACTTGATGAGGTGCTCAGTGACATGGTCTAGTTGGTGGGAGGCTTGGATGGATCGAGTGTGGTGCTCATGGTTCCATGCTTGTGGGTCTGATCCCTGGATGGGCATTTGCTTGAGAGTTGGACTAGATAATCCTGTGGGTCCCTTCCAACTCAGAATAACCTGTGAACCATGGAGAGAGGAGCCCACACTGGAGCAGGTGGATGTTGGAGGGAGGTTGCAGCGCGTTGGAGCCCACATCGGAGCAGGGTCTCAGGAGAGACGTGTGGCCCGTGGAGAGGAGAGACCATGCTGTAGCGGAGCTTTTCCTGGTAGGATCTGTGCCTTGGGATGGGACCCACACTGGAGCAGCCAGTGCTGAAGGACTGCACCCTGTGGAGTGACCCATGGGCAGTAGCGTTTGAAAGAGCCAAACCACTACAGCAGAGAACAATGGACCAGGCTTTATCAGGTTTAACTGAACATTTATTTTCTAGCATTTTGGACCTTCGTGTTAAAACCCACTGAGTTAAAAAGTGTGGAAAATGGTATGCAAAAACACGTTGTCAAAAAATTGGGTTACTATCCTAGGGTAAACATTGGTCCTCATAAATTGCTCTGGTCCTGAGAAGTGGAAAAATGTGCCTGTGTGGGGAAAAGGATTCCAAGCAGATTATTTCTTCTTATCTTTGTTTTCCCCCTCCCCCTCTTAGGAAAGAAAAAAGACTTAATTCAGTAAGACTGTTCTGTGTGGCTGGGGCTCTGCGTGGATCCCTGCACTGCTGCACTTTCTGTAAAGGACCAGAAACACGGAAGGGACAGCTCTGTGGTAGCTGGAGAGACCAGAGAAGGGAGTAGCAGGAAGCTGGCTGCCAGCGAAGCAGGCACAACTCACCAAAGCAGCAGTAGCAGCAACTAATGGCAAAACCAGTGGCAGAGCTCAGCTTGGCACACATGTGGGAATTAGGCTCAGAGCAGGTGACCCGTGAGATCTGGGCACCCTGCTCCCCTGGGGTGGGGGTGGGGGGGAGTGGAAATGGGAAGCCACCACAGCTGTCATCCCCAGCAGTATGATGCTGCAAACATACTCTGTGATGGCAGTTTTGCCTCCTGCTGTGGATTACTTAGGCTTTCCAAAATGATGTATGATTAATTGGGAGGTAGAAAGAACAGGGAAGTGTAAAGATTTATTTATTTATTCCCTTTGGTTTGATTCATTGTTCCTGCAGAGGCAAGTACTGCTCAATAAGAGAGTGTAATTTAGATTGCCAGATTTCTGGGTGGAGACTCAAACGGGTGCAGTTAGTTTGGCTCTGCAGGATGGGTTGTTTTTCTTTGGTAAGAAGAGCTAAAATTGATTGACATACACTGCTTCTTGCCAGAGAGGTTTCTCTCACATTGAATGCCCTGGTGGGTTAGACATCAGCCTACCTGAATAATCTCAGCAGATACAGACCTCTAAAGAACCAGTGCATACAAGCAGCTATCAAATCTAGAAGCATAGCTATCTTGTATATAGATGGATGTGATGAAGTGTAATTTATCACCTGGATAGCTCACCAGGAAAAGATGCTATTGCAATCACACCATCAAATTGCACTGCTGCCAGCAGAGTGCTTCTGTGAAAAAAATTTGGAACAGCACAGGTTTTGTCATTCTAGTTTTATGTATAATAGAGGCTTTTGTCAGCAAAATGTATATATGTAATCCATTGATGGCACAATTGCAGATCTGGCTAAAGATTGCTTAAATACACCATTAAAGTTAGTTAGCTGATTAAAAGGATGAAACTGAGATGGCACAATGCAACATTGTCCACTCATTCATAATAACAGTTTTAGTTGTAAATATTAAACATTATGATAATAATATTCAAGTACATGCTTAGATATCACAGGTTTTTGATTGAGTCCTTGTCTTAAAAGAGATCATATGAACTACGTTAACTTATTCTCCATATTAAATCAGACAGGTTGCTTTTCCAAAAATAATTTCTCTGTTTTCATTTGTGGAAATAAACTCCAGGGAATTTATTCTTTTTTGGAGAGCTATCTGTGAAAACATGCAGAATTTTCTGCTTTCCTATAATAAAACTTCCTTGGCCTGTGACACTAGAATGATCCATTTGTCCAAGTGCAGAACACACTAATAAAATATTTATCATCTAGAAAAGACATTGGCAATGTTTTTCATACCATCTGCATTCTAAATCCAGGACTTTTCAAAAGCTGAGTAAGGAGGCTGCTTGGACAACTTTCAAAAACCTGGGCAAAGAGTGACACACCAAGGGAACTGAAGAGTCCATGAGCTGAACTGTACTCCCACCATCCTGCAGCCTCAGTTCAGGTTTCATAAAAGCATCCTCTTTGCACATATTTCTGCAGTAGCTCCCAAAGCATGAATTTCTAATTTGCCGTGCTGAAATTGAATTAATCTGTATCACTTCTTTTCATTCTCTATGGAAATTCTGTTTCCATAACATCATACCTGCAACATGTATTTTGGGGCATGATTCAATCCCCAAGTTTTGGGTGTATAAGTTGCATTTGCTCACTGTAGGGCAGCTGTTCATCCTATCTAAATAAATTCACAGAATTCACAGAATATTCTGAGTTGGAAGGGACCCACAAGGATCATCGAGTCCAACTCTTAACACTGTCTCCCTGGCAGGAATCGAACCTGGGTCTCCCACACGCCAGGTGGGGACACTTACCACTGTACTAAAATGTATCTCTTTCTGCAAACTGAGGAATTGATCAAGACCAATACTATCAAATACTTCCAATTTGCTGTTTTTTAATAGCACTGTATGTTGCTTCTACTAATTCATAGGTGGAAAGTTCAATATAATGCCTTATATGCTTTCTGCTACTGTTTTTTTCTTTTAAATCCTTGGGCTTAAAGACAGTGAAAATGAATTCTGTATGGTGGGGCAGCAATAACACTACCAAAACACATACACGTGTTATTCTTCCTGGGTTTTAATTCAAACAAAAATGTAAACTAAATTACGAAGAAGGTTTTTTCCAACTTCCGTACATGTTTTAGCTCTCTCTATAGACTCAGGGCAGAAATGATTACATAAATGCAACGTATTTTCAATTTAAATATGAAGTGTAGAAAATTTCAGTATCAAAATGGCAAGTCACTGGAGTTACTAATTTCTTCTTTTTGATTAGGCAAATTTTTTTTTCAGTTAATTTTCCATGAAATCTATTAACTATCTTTGTAACACGGCTTCTTTTCTTTTAGAATAAAAATCGCCCACACTTGCAGGAAAACAGTAGCAATAGAGAGGTCAAGCAACTTTCTTTTCCATGCCTCCATACAGGCTCAAGGCACTGGTGGAACAGGCTCCTGACTAGCAGTGCAGAAAAGAAGAACCTTCTTCACTTGCCTGCTCATTTGCAACAGAGGGAATACTGCTCCCAAGCCTCTGCTATCTTTGTGACTGATCGTTGGTGAACAGCTGGCAGCAGAATGAACTTTCCAGAGGGGGTAAATTTCAAGTAATTGTGGGTTGCCTGGCCTAAAGAACAGCACTATTACCACTTATCTCATTATGACAAAACAAGTTAGCATATTTGTCATTCTTTACTTGATAAATGTAAGCAGACACAAGGGCTATGTAGGGACATAACATCAGTTTCTTCCATTTCTCAAAAATAGCAAAGTTAAATGTCTTCTCTGTAAGTGTAGTGTATTCTAAAACTAGAAAAATAGAGATTCCAGAAGATTTTCTGGGACTTGTTTTTCCAATTAAATAATGAGAAGAATAGTTTCCTCCATTCTTCCTGTTTTCCTACATCTCTAACTGTTGGCAGGAAGATGGAAGAAGAGAGAGTTGTATTTAAGATACAGGGAGCTGAGCTATATCCAAGCTAAAATAAAATTAAAAAAAAAAAAAAGAGGGGCTATTGAACTGAAAGAAACTGAACTTCAGTGTCTAATAATATACAATTTAACAAGCCCAAGTGGCCCAAGTGTAGGGTTCTTCACTTTGGACACACCACTCCCATGCACCGATATTGGCTGGGGGACGAGTGGCTGCAGAGTGGTGAAATGGAGAGGGATTTGGGAGTATTGGTTGACAGAAAACTGAATATGAGCCAGCAGAGTGCCCAGGTGGCTAAGAGGGCCAATGGCATCCTGGCCTGTATCAGGAACAGTGTGGTCAGTAAGACTAGGGAAGTTATTCTTTCCCTGTACTTGCATCTTGAGTACTGTGTCCAGTTCTGGGCTCCCCAGTATATGAAAGAAGTTGAACTGCTAGAGAGGGTTAAGAGAAGGGCAACAAGGATGGTGANATTTGAGGCTCAGATGGATGGAGCATGGTGCCTATGGCTCCAGGCTTGTGGGTTCCATCCCTGGGTGGGCATTCGCTTGGGAGTTGGACTAGATTCACAGGTTCACAGGTTAGATGATCCTTGTGGGTCCCTTCCAACTCGGAATATCCTGTGATCCTGTTCAAGTAATATTACATAGGCGCATTCCCAGACTTACATGAACGATGACAACCACTCTTGCCTTCACAAGTGGGTGTATCTATTCTTTGCATTTAAAAACAAGCTTGAATTCACAAATTCAGACCTACGCAATTACTTCTTTCACCTTCCTATTATATACACTCACTCTTGTAAGACCTTAGCTCCAGCCTCCCTGCTGGGAGCTGCAGATATCCTATAGGCTTCTTCACAGGTACATCCTTGCTAATAGGCAGCAATAGAAATGGGTGCTTCTGATTTTGCCTACATGCAGACAGAGACTCAAATGAGCAGAGCTGGAAGCCACTACCTCTGGCTGGTACATGCAAACCACTTTCAAGTAGTGTGCCTATAAGCTATTTCATAAAATCTAGTCTGGGAAGAACACAAGAGACTACAGTAAGAAGAAAATGGACTGATCCCAACAGTCACAAACATTTTGGTCATTAATGCAGCCCAAATCACAAAGCAGAGGCTAAAGTAACCTGTCAGCAGGTTGAGCTTCAGTATTAGAGATCTGAAATCCTGTCACTTGTATCGGCCCATGAAGGGAAAATCTTCAGTGTTACTCCTTAGACATATGTGTGAGGTCAATAAATAAGATAATTCAGAATATTCCCATTATAACATAAAGATGTAAGACTTTAGTCTTACATTTAGTCCCATTATAACATAAAGATGTAAGTCTTAGTTGTAAGACTAAGACTAAGTAAAAGAGAAAAAATTTGATGACTTGCAGAAAACAGAATTAGTAAATCTAAAATCTCAAGGAACACTAAAAAAAAAAAGAAATATCATTTAACTCTGAATCTTCTAACTGCACTAAAAAAAGCCACATAAACTAACTTCTCTGCTGCTTTTTCTTGAGCAAAAGTATGTAAAGTAGCTTTAAACTTATCTCTTATCTCTATACTTGCTGTAAATGGAATTTTCCAGAGGAATTTGTCTAGCAGATGTTTTTAACTTATGTTCATTAAAAGCATGATGAAGCCCCATCACGGAAAATAAATAACAGTGTTGTGACACTAGGAACCCAGCTGTCATCATTAGTGGTCAAAAAAAGATGATTGTCTGCCCTGAGCAGGAGTGTTCTGGTGGTCTCAGTAAACTTTAGGACTGAGGAACACAAGCTGGACTGAATTTGGGGAAGCATAAATATTCCATCAAATACCTTCAAATTATAATATCCATAATAAGTTATTCACCAGTTTGTGGTATGAGATTTTAGGACCACTTGCTATGCACAGTCAGGTCTCCTATACTGCGGACCATCTGAAAAATACAGTATCTGCGAAAAGGAAATTTCTGTCATACAACTGGAAACTAAGCATGAAAGGCTGGAGTCTTCAGAGCTTTTATCCTACAGAGGAGGACATGCTTTATTCATGAACATGGTGTTAATGCTAGGTTGACAGTCAAACTTGATGATGTTAAAAGACCTTTTCCAACCTTAATGTTTCTATGATTCTTCTTCATTAAACTACTAAAGATACAGGAGACACAGTCAGTCAGGGAGGAAGATGGAATTGGGTTCTCTGCACATTTCATGCTATCTGTGCAGCTTGTTTCATCCAGGCTGAAAAAGGAAATGCCCCTCCAAAATGGAGAGAAAATTCTACAGGGAATTTGGTAAATATTTCCTTCTCTTATTTGGAAGAAGGTGACCTGATCTCTTAAATATTCCATGAAGCCTCATATAAATCACTTTCTCAAAAAAGGCTACACTTCTATTGCAACTTTAAAAAGTTGTAATGGAAAAATTTAATATAATCAATTGTATCAAATCTGCACAACTCCACGACTGATGTGCTGCTTTTGCAACACCAGAAGCAAAACTGTGCATGACTGAACTCTTTTCCTGCAATGTCATGTTGCTACACAAAGAGCAACTGGCTTCAGGCTACAACATCACGCTGCCCTCTGAGTCCAGGTTAGTCTGTGCAGGTTGGCTGCATTCTCAGGCCTCTTTGGAGAGGCAATGAAAGGACACTGTGGGTGGTAGTTTGCCACAGTGCTAATGGTCACAGGAAAATATGAAGCAAGAGAGAGGGCAAGGGAGGAGAAAATAGGAAGTAGGACCAAGCACTGGAAATCTATTATATATTCACAAAGCTCAAAGGAAAGAATAAACAAAGCACTAATATTCCTCCTGTGCTTCTTTTTTAGAATTCATTTTCTCAGTGCCTTTTAGGGGTTATTTTTGTAGTAGATTTCTTTCATCTTCTCGTCTCCTGATCTTTCTTTAGCAAACACCCACCATACTGAGATGCAGTCAGGCTTGAAAATGATTAGAAGAACCATACTGTACTTATCCTCCCAAGTGTCCCTTTGTCCAAAGGCACTTCCCTGCTCCTCTGTTGACTGAAGTGTTGAACCAGGTAGCAAACACGTGGTGCACTTCACTCCAGCAGGCATGCTCCCTTCTTCACTTGACCCTGGATCACCCTGGAGTGAGGAGCTGGGGTGTCACATATCCTTTGGGGAATTGCTAGCTCCCTGTCCACTGGCATCAGTGGCTGAGGCAAAGGTGCCTGAGGACAGGCTGTGGCAGACACTGATAGCTGCTGGCAGCAGCATCCCCTGGTGGGCACCTTGCACCAGAGATGGATTTGAGAAGGTGGAAGATGCTTCTCCTTACAGACATATGATTGCAACCAAACACAGCTAAGCTGTGCTCCACAGGGTTGTCTGTAACCAATAAAAGTCTCACAGCAATAAATAAATGCCTGGGGATTTAACATGCTCAGAGGTAGACTCAAGACTGTGTTAACATGCAGAAGCCAGCAGTGTTTTCTAAATCACAAGAGGTTATGAATACCTGAAAGACCAGGTGTTTGGTGGAAACACCTGAGAACAGTCTCTTTGACACTCAATGCTACCTGTGCAACCAGGGAAGAGACATAAACATCTCCAGAGGAAAACCAAGTCCCGGTGTTGTGCCTACCTAGACACGCATCTGCCACACAAGAGGCTCAGCTGTGCCAGGCAGGTACCTTGCCCCAAGGAGTCAGTCTATACCTACTGTGGAGCCTGTCCACAGCTAACACTGGGTGAGGGGGGCAGTCAAACCTTTTAAAAACCTGACTTCTCGGAAGCATTTCACATTAGGCATTTACTCTCGGCAGTACTTGGACCATTACAAAAGGGAAAACCTTGTATTAATGAGTTTATCAAGTCAACAATTCACATCAGCAAGTAGGCAACAAGATTTTCAGGTACAGAGCTCACTTCTTCCTGGCAATGTGAAGAAATTCTTGGATTAGCAGCTAGCAGAATTAGTGATGGATGTGTGGCACACATTCAAAAGTGTGAAAAGAAGTGCAAATTAGAAATTCATGCATTATAACATCTCAACCTACTTAAGAAGATGCATTTTATTGTCCTAAGTATGAAATAAGTTTCTAAAATGGAGTTTCAAGAAGATCCTGTTATTACACCGCAATTATTGAATTTATAGTACTTCAGGAAAGGCTTCCTTCTGTTTCTGAGACTACCTCCCAGAAGAACCTGGCACTGCAATGCTTGACTCAGTAAATGCTTATTTTTAGTAGTATGACCTTTTTCCAGAGAAAGTGTAACCTTTGGTCATTTTTGCAAAAGAAGAAATTTGGAATTATCTATCTGCATGGTATTCTTTAGTAGGCTGAATAAACCTCAATTACTTTCTCCAACAGACTTCGAAAGATACATAGTAAATTTTGTGAGATTTTAGAGTATAATTAAAGAAATTCACAGAAGGGAGCATTTTTCCATGAAGCATGAATGACATACATTATACAAGATTGTACTTCCAGGCTGATTAATCCACCAACTTTGTCCCAGGCAAGATAACCTTGCATAAAATACCTTTTACATACAGAATTAGAATAAGTTTTTTAATAGTAAAATCAAAACTGCTTTTACTGGGTACTTCTTCATGATTCAGATAAAGATGTATGTTTCAATATATGATGAAATAACCATTTTCAAAGATGGAAATACTAGGTTGCATGATATTTTTATAAAAGAGGCCATCAAACAAACTTCATCTAAAAAACTGTAAATTCAAAAAAGGTAACATCCCTAAAAGCAATTGTATCCAAAGAGATGGGCTTTACAACACAAAACTTGTCAGTGGATAGTAACCACAATTTCATCCTTTCAGTTCAAGAACAGCTGCACTCTCTCAGTACACTGTCATTGTTTCTTTGCATTATTTTATCCAAAACATCCCAGTTAGGCAACATAACAATTTCCTCTTCATATATCCATTGTCTTCCTTTATAAACGTAATAAAAAAGTCTAACTGGGGAGAACTGTTAGTAAATAATCGTAAACAATTCTCTTTGTCAATGGAATGACCTCTTTTCCTAGATGGCAAGTATCACATGAGTTTCTCACTTCTCACTGTGAAGCTTGCTTTAGGAAACAGCAAAGAAAGAAAAAAAGCCACCAAGATCTAGACCAGCTTAACTTAAAGAACTTAATATAATCTTTACATTAATTGAAATAGTGTTGGAGCTGTTCTGATTAATCAAAACATAATATTGCAGGCTTCCTGGAATACAAGGCATTCTGTCCCAACAGCACCCAGAATTTTGTATGAATTTGTAGCCATATAAAGAAAAGATGCATGCATTATGGACCAGTCCTAATTTGCCTTAGTAGCCCTTAACAGACCTACATCCAACCTGGGATGGGAACATTTGTTACTACCAGTGTAAAATGTCAGTATACAGGAGTCTCTGTATGACCTCAAAAAGGGGGAAATAAAACTCTTTTTTTTTTTGTTTTTGGGGGGTTTTTTGTGTGTGAAAAGGAATTAAATTCCTACTATACACAACTGGAGATTTGGCAATGATCATCGCAGCTATGTGAAATGGTTTTAGTTTTAAGAATTGGGATTTTGCCACTCTGTAGAGTAAAATTGCACTGACGGATGGAATTTTAACCTTACAAATGTCAAGTTATACTGCCCACAGGAACATTGTGTTGGCCCTACTCCACATGCCAAATAAGACAATTAAGTTAACATCAGGGTAACATTACATTTGTGGAAATAAGCCAACTAATGAATGATACGTATCTGAATTTCCTCATTTCCTTTCACAGAAGAATTATTACTAAATGTAAAAACAAAAGAGACCTACATGAAAATAAGTTGGATTGTTAGTTAAATAATTTAAAATCACCTTGATGATTTTAAGGGGGGAAAAAGGAAATGCGAATAGCTGGAATTCATTGCACTGTAAGGAGTAGGTTGGACTCGATCTCCAAGGCCTCTTCCAACCTTGCTAATACTGTGATACTGTGAGTAGGCACACCAATCTCAAGTTACTATTTTAAGCCTAGTATGCATAATAGGACAAGAGGGCAAAGGTAGAAATTAAAGAAAAACAAATTCCAGACATCAGGAAGCATTTTTCACATGAGAATCATAAATGTCGGAATGTTCTATCAAGTAAGGTTAATGAGGCTAATAGCTAGCAGCCAAGGAACATAAAATTTAGATGGCATCATGGGTGGGTGACAAAAAAAAGAGGAAACCCTTTTGCAATTATGCTGAAGGCAAGAATGTTTCTTAAGAGGTTTAACAAGACTAAGTGCCGGGTTCTTCACTTTGGACATAACAACCACATGCACCGCTATCGGCTGGGGGAGGAGTGGCTTGAGAGTAGTGAACTGGAGAGGGACTTAGGTGTAATGATTGACAGGAAACTCAATATGAGCCAGCAGTGTGCCAAGGTGGCTAAGAAGGACAATGGCATCCTGGCCTGTATCAGTAACAGTGTGGTCAGTCGGACTAGGGAGGTTGTCCTTCCCCTGTACTCAGCGCTGGTCAGACCACATCTTGAGTACTGTGTGCAGTTCTGGCCTCCCCAGTTTAAGAAGGACGTTGAGCTGCTTGAGAGGGTCCAGAGAAGGGCGACAAGGATGGTGAAAGGACTGGAGAACAAGCCCTACGGGGAGCGACTACGGGAACTGGGACTGTTCAGCCTGGAGAAGAGGAGGCTCAGAGGTGACCTCATTGCTGTTTACAACTACCTGCGGGGAGGTTGCCGCCAGGTGGGTGTGGACCTCTTCTTTCAGGCTGACGACACCAGAACGAGAGGACATGGCCTCAAGCTACGCCAGGGGAGGTGTAGACTGAATGTTAGGAAGAGGTTTTTCACAGAGAGAGTGATCGCTCATTGGAATGGACTGCCCAGGGAGGTGGTGGAGTCGCCATCCCTGGAGGTATTTAAGAGAAGACTGGATGAGGAGCTTAGTGACATGGTCTAGCTGGGGGGTGTTGGGCTGGATGGTCCTGTGGGTCTCTCCTGGCTCGGAGTGGCCTGTGCGCCTGTGAGGGATCTAGGTTTATGTTAACCACTCTGGGGTGCGCGTTCAGTCTCTGTACGGGCGTTAGATGGTGAGTTGGACTAGATGATCCTTGTGGGTCCCTTCCAACTCTTAGTATTCTGTGATTCTGTGATTCTGCTCTTTGTATGCCAACATATATGAAGGGCGGTATTTGTCTTTTAGTTACATCTGCAAAATCCAATAACCATCCCCACGGGAGCTACACAGCATCAGTGATAGGATAACCTGGTCCACAGGTTTTATAGAAAGTATGCAAGAAATGAGAAAGGAAAGGTTATTTTTCCCTAATTGGATGTGATTTAAAACTAGGTTAATTTCTCTCATTTGCTGAATTTAAACTAGTATTCACTTACACTAGTATTATACAATTAAGTCATACTTACGAACTATGAGAAAATCTATTCTTGAAACTGATCTCATGGAGTAACAAAGATAGCAATTTTGCTGTATCACTCTTTGACTTGATGTTTTGTGACATTCTGATTATGAATCAGGCAGGAAATTACCATCCAACAAAATCAACACAGTTTATCTTAAATGGATATAAAACAGATATTTTGCTAAGCGTCAGGTGAAATTGCAGTTATACATGTAGGTTTCTAGTGCCACCCCATAATGATTCTTCAGCCAGTGCTATTTACTAGTTGTATAAATTACATGGAAGACATTTTCACTGTCAAAATTAGCTGATGTCATAAAGATGAGGCACGATAAAGTAGAATCTAGATTGAATGCCAAAATGGGAGAAATGAAAATACATTTTAGAACTGTCCACTGTAAATGCTTATCCATAAAAAAGAACAGTTTCTGGGACACAGAATAAGAGGGTCTCTTTTTGAAGTGTCTGTTTCTCTGACAAGGCATAACAGGATTTTGATAATCCATCAGATCAATATGAAGTCCCACTACTCACTCTTCAGTGAAAACAGATAATACAATATTTGATCATATGAACTCAGTAGTACTAAATAGAAATAAGAAGGTTATGGAGCTTTCTTAGTTAAGAATAATGGAATGCTTGTTCCAATTGTGACTGACAATTTCAAGTATGAATGGAGGACTTGAAGCAAAGTGCTGAATTGAATGGTCCAATACTTGACTGAAAGGCTTATTTACTGACAAATTATAGGAAGGTAATTTAGGTAGCTTCCTAAGAAGAAAGTGAGAATAAGGTTTTAAAACATTTGTTTCACCAGATACCACTGTCATCAGCAACAGTGGCTAACATCATGGACATGCCATTCTTTCAGTTCCATGCAGTACTCCAAAATGGGTTAAATGCTACAAGCCACATGTATACATAAAGTATCTACATAAGGAAACTAACAATGTTGAGCTCTTTCACCTACCTTGCAAAGGTAAAAAAAAAGCTCAGAAACTGATTTTAAAGCTGGATCAATGTGGTCAAAACAATGTGTGTTTGTTTACTCTAAGAGCAATCAACTCCTGGAACAACTTAGCAAGGGCTGAGATAGATTCTCAGGCATTGGAAAAACAAGAAAATACAGATGGGATGTTTCTCCAAAACAGGCACTGCAATTCAAACATACATTAAACTCAGTAAATTCTCACAGCCTAGTTTATAAATACTAGTCTTGTTTTATCCATTCCATTTTTTCTTTACACCAATATGCCACATGAATCAAATGTCCTCTATCAAACTGAGGCTGTACTTTCAGCTGATCATATAAAAGGACTGCAGATGAGAGACGAAAGACCTAAGAGTTTAGTGATGTAAGTCTTATACAAGAAAGTGCAATGTGGTAGAGTGTTATAGGACTATAATTAATAAAATTTCTGGCTCTCCAATTGTATGATTGTTATTTAAGGCAAACCTCAGACATAACTTCACTGGTTGATAACAAATGTAGGTGACCAGTCTAAGGACATTCCGACTCACTCTTCCACTACGCTTTTCTCAACTTCTGATTCTTCAAAATTAAAACCTGAATGTCCTTAAAGGAGGTAAAACATTTCTCAGCTCATACAGAGAGATATGACATACAAATACAAAACCAGGAAAGACTAAAGATGTATGTAGTGTTAAGTCACTCATTATTACCTGAAGGAGGCTTGGAAAGCAGTAACGATTAACATGAAACCACACTGTCAGCACACACAGGCAGTTTCCATTAATTGTTACCCTGAATGCTAAATCCAGACAATCCTATTGTATTCTTTTGCATCTCCCAGCAACCAAGAGAAAAGGTCAAATGCTTACAGCCTGAAACACTGTGCTCAAACCCATTTATTTAAAGGGGGTTTCTACAACATGCTGCCATGTCCCTTTAAAAACTGACTGAAAACATTAGACCACTTGATAGCAAACTTAAATTAGAATTTTCTTTTGAAGGCATCATGCTGTTCTGTTTAAAAGCTGGCAGCACAAAATGGCTCTCATAACACTGTAGTTAATCATTACAAAACACTGAAGCCAGGAAAGTATTGTTTTTCAGGTTTAGTTACTTAGATTTAAAGCAATTGGTCACATGTCCTTAATAATTAGACAGAATCCATGCAATAATATACCAAGATATCACACTGCTAAGTCTTTACAAATCATCCTGAATAAGCTCTTTGGAAACATGTCACTTTTTGGGGTATGTCTAATGCAGCACAGAGATTCAAAAAGTGAGCTTCAAGTGAGTCACCTTGGGTACTGTACCTGGCCTGAGCCGAGTGGATCATAGTGCATTTCTAAAATCTAGAGGAATTTATTAGGAAAGTTGTAGCTGCAAAAATACACACCATCCTGAAAGTAACTTCATCTTAGTGAGGTAGCCAGCTCAGTAACCTGTAGTAATGGAAACTGGCAGGCAACAGCAGGCTGTTCTGAGCATGAAGGATACAACACTTCTTTTCCTGTTATTTTTGAAGTTGAAAGATGTTACAGTAATATGTACAACTGTGACACAGATGTGTGTATGAATGCTAAGGAGGAGAAAATGGTTAACAGCCTGCAGAGTTGCCAAAAGGGAGAATGAGTTTCTTCGCCCCTGTACGCTTGTCCAGGCAATGCACAAATTCTGCATCATGCAGACTGGGACAGGGCTCACCTGCACCACTGCCCCACCTGCACCACAGCTCCAGTAAGACGAGCATCACAGGGACGGACAGGCAGCTAGTCCTGGCTTGATTGTGCTTCCTAGTTAGTCAACTATGGCTCTCAAATTGGGATTATGTTTTCATAGAAACAGAATGGCTTGGGTTGGAAGGGACCTTAAAGACGACCTAGTTCCAAGCCCTGTCCCATGGGCAGACACCTTCCCCTAGACCAGGTTGCTCAAAACTTCATCCAGCCTGGCCTCGAACACTTCCAGGGATGGGGCATCCACAGCTTCCCTGGATAACGTGTACCAGTGCCTCATCACCCTCATAGTAAATAAATTCTTCCTAATATCTAATCTAAACCTATCTTCTTTCAGTTTAGAGCCATCACCTTTGTCCTATCACTACATGTCCATAAAAAATGTTTGTCTTCAGCTCTTTTTAAGACCCCCTTTAGTCAGGAAGACTGACAGCTTTTAAGACTGTGTGGCTCTGCTGTTGTGGAGGCTAATGGACAGTCTGACCATGCTTGAGGGAGATGAGTCTCATGAGCCCACAGTAGCCAGCATTTCCAGGTCTCATAGTCTCATTTGCAAGCTATGTGTTGCAGCTGGACCCCTCATGGAGCTGCACTTCTGTTTGTGAAATGCTGGAGCTTTTCCTTTCTGCAGGTTTCCAAGTTTTCTGGTATTTGTCTTGTTGCTTTTGGATATGTAGAGATTTTGGGAAGAGCTCATCAGATCAAAAGGTCAGAAATCTTTCCTGTTCTGGAGCACAATCTTTGTGTACATTGCTCATTTGAAAGATGCAAGGGACAGCTGACACTACTACTACACTCCCTACAAAGGCTAAGCAGACTACCTAAAATTACATTAATTTCTGAAATGCCACAAAAAAAGGACATTTCTTGAAGTTATGGCAGAACCAAGCTGGTCTTTCTTCCAAAAAGAAAAATAAAGCAGAAAAAAGTAGCAATAAGCTTGCACTTTTATTTTAATTCAGTATTTTCCCATGTCATGGAAAAACATTACTCACTTTTAACAGTAAGAAAACTTGGAAGTAGGAAGATACAGTAGAAATTCTGAGATAAAACAGCAGGATCTCTGCAGTTGAAAAAACCTCAGGTCAATCTGACCACAAAAAGATAACAGAATAGTCCCAGGCCTGGATTCTCAGCTACTGAGGAATAGGACATCCCTCAAAGAAAAGAGTAAATTCTCATTTACAGAAAAGCTGAAAATAGTGGAGAATCTTGAGATGACGGTTGAATAATTTTAGCATGGTCTCTATCCCTATTTAAAGAAAAAAAAATCTGTTTTTTCTGTATGTACATAAATGGGTTTGGGGAGTTGATATTTTGGCAGAGATGAATAGACTACTATGGGGTTGCTCATTACCTGCATGCAGCACTGTAATCTCTCCGCAGACTATATCTACAGATATATATCTGCAGGGTAAGTATTGAAACTACTTGGCAAGTGCATTTTCATATCCTTTTATCTCCTTAGAAGGATGAGCTTTAATCTCCTCAAGTTAACTATGCTCTTTTATGAAGTTATATGTCCTTGTCTTAATCAAACATTTTGCCTAATGAAAGATTATTAGCCTCAAGGATAGGAACACGTGTCCAGGGTGGATCTCAGTCTACCTCTCATCCGTAAGAAATGATGACTGTATTTCGGTTCCTCTCTCCTTGTTTACACATGTTACTGGCTCTGTGGATGACAGTGAGTGATACATGACTAACACGGAAATCATTTTAAATGAAAATTAAATACATTGAAGAAGTAGCAATAATTACATCATCCCTAACTTGAGACGGTATTGTTTCAGTAAGGAGCTGACAACCCTGGAGTGCACCTCATTGAAACTGGAATCTATACACAAAGAGCTTTCAACATGCCAGTGTGATGTTTCTGGCTGCCTGTGACTTGGTCATAGTAACTACAGTGTTTTTCCTTGGGAAAAAACCCAACAGACCAGTTGGTTCAAAGCGTGAAGCAGCACAGGATCATGCAAGCATGTTGCTGTAGGGCTCACAGGATTCTTTACTCAGAGAAATTCAAGACTACAGTCCCAATCTTAAATACGTATATTTGATTTATGAACCAGCCTCAAGCTACCTTACTAATCACCCATCTACTCACTGGTGACTCTATCTGATACGGTGTCCCTACGGGACAATACAAACCTCAAGCAAGAGATTAGAGTTGTGAAAGCAGAGGAATCATTTTCTTAAAGCATGGTTACTATCTTATTCCCTTGAAGACACAAACACAATTATTGTGAACAAGTAACAACAAGAAGAGTTTACAGTTTCCCCTCTTACACAGAAAAATAATCATATCAGTATTGGGTAGAGCATGCACTGGACGGATGGATGGCATAACATTTTAGGATCTCAATATGAAGGCATAGATTCATAAAAGGAAATCAATATTAAATAGAAATATAATTGTCTTCTGGATTTTTCCTCATCCACCAGCCATATAAGTTTATTTAAATAATTATTCCTCAGAAGGGATTTAGGTGTAGATACTCTGGTGTGTGGAAATAGTACCATATTTCACACTCTTTGAGTCTAATTAATTTAGAAGAAAAGGGTACTGATGCCTTTAGTCCCTGAGTCACTGAAAGAATAGAGTCTCAAAAAGTTCTCTCCTTACTCTCTGAGACTGAGACAAAAGCTAAGTAAATGATCTTATGGCAGACTTCCCCCCCTCCCCCCCAATCTTAACAGCTTAATAGATAAGGCAGTCAGGTTGTGATTAATAAAAAAACCCCCAAACCTCTTGCCATAGGAAAGGACTAGAATAGAAAAGTAGGAAATAAATCCAGATGGGAAGCTGGTATTGTGTAACTGACAACTGATAAACTCAGTCCACATCAAATGAGGACAATTCACAGAATCACAGAATCANGTTGTGGAGACACACAGAGCGACTAAGCCATAAGGTGGCAAGTCACGCTGGGATGATTGCGCAATCACCGCCGGGGGGGTCACGCCGGGATGTCCCTCCGTCCAAAGCAGTCGCTCGTCGCAAGTTCGTTGCTGTAGTGTCCCCGACCCGCTCCAATTAAAACCCCAGTCTTCTATTACTCACTTGTACTTGACTTTATTCTAAAACCGTAAGGTAAAAGAGCACATTTTTGCCATTCCTCTCATCTGACCATTCCATGTAGATGGAAAATTTCTCTGGAGAGCAAGGCAGTTGAAGAAGATATACCATAGTGTTGAGACTTTCCAAGAGCAGATCACAGTGTGCCTGAGGTGTGCAACAAAAGCCACAACCATAAGTCAATTGCTACATACTCTAGTATCAGAGTGTCATAGTATTGATAAGGTTGGAAAAGACCTTGAAGATCATCTAGTTAAACCTATAATCCAGCTAAATCCTAACATCTATAACATTTATATCATGACCCTCAGCACCTCATCCAACCTACCCTTAAACACCTCCAGGGATGGCGACTCAACCACCTCCGTGGGCAACCCACTCCAATGCCAGATCACTCTTCCAGTGAAAAACTTTTTCCTAATGTCAAGACTAAACCTCCCCTGCTGGAGCTTAAGAACCTCTCATTCTATCTCCAATGGCCAGAGAGAAAAGACCGACCCCTGGCTGTCTACAACCTCCTTTTAGATAGTTATAGACAGTGATAAAATCACCCCTGAGCCTCTTCTTTTCCAGGCTAAACAGACCCAGCTCCCTAAGCCACTCCTCATAGGGCTTATCTTCCAGCCCCTTTATCATCCTTGTTGCCCTTCTCTGAATGCGTTCCAGCACCTCGACATTTTTCTTAAATTGAGGGGCTCAGAACTGGATACAATACTCAAGGTGTGGTCTAAGCAGCGCCGAGTACAGGGGAAGGATAACTTCCCTTGCCCTACTGGCCACATCATTCTTGATGCAGGCCAGGATGCCATTAGCCTTCTTGGCTGTCTGGGCACACTGTTGGCTCATGTTAAGTTTTCTGCCCACTAATACCCCCAAGTTCCTTTCTGCCTGCTTGCTCTCTAAGCACTCTATCCCCAGCCTATAGTTCTGCTTGGCGTTGTTACAACCAAAGTGCAGAACCCAACATTTAGACTTCTTGAAACTCATCCTATTGGAGTTTGCCCATCTCTCCAGTCTATCCAGATCCCTCTGCAGGGCTCTCCTACCCTCTAACAGATCAACACGTGCTCCAAGCCTGGTGTTGTCTGTCACTGTCCTTTCTTTGGGAAGGCACAGAGTAAATGGCAATAGTAAACAGTTTATTGACGCTTGCTTTTGCAATTTGTTTTGTGACCTGCTGCCATTTAGATCTAGTTACATGCTTCTTTCTGTCCCTTATTTTACTTACGCGAGGTACATACAGTAATACCTCACATATTCTTGCCTACTGATTGCATCTTCACAGATTTGCGGAATATTTCTCAGTGAATATTGACTATTTGTGGAGCACACGTCTCCCCAGTCACCGAGGGCTCAGAAACGCTTCCCTTTGCTCCTCTGTCCTGTGAGAGGCCATGGAGAGCAGTCCCCAGTGCTCCAGGGCATTGGGGGGCAGGGAGATGAGTGTGGCCTATGTACATATTTATGCACGCCAACTGGGCAGTTTGCAGGACCCCTGCGAGACCCCGTAACCTGCAAATGCAGAGGCAAGACTGCATTGACAAATAGGGCATGATAATGCTATGCATCATCACATGAAACTAAGAGGAGAGGTTTTGGTCTTCCTTGGCAAAAATTTCCTATTTAAGTGAGTGACAGTGCTACTCAGTTCTTTTATTCCATCCTTACTTAGGCAAAACTATCCAATACAATGAGTCACATGAGAAATGAGAATGGGCCATAATTTCCAGCTAGTCAGTGTCACAGCCCAAAACACACATGCCCCACGTCTATATTAATGTATTAAGTAGCTCTGTGCCCTGTAGCATGACCATCTGTATCATTTCACTGTCAGAAATTAATGCCTGTTGCTTGGGCTAGGAAGCTTTCACTTGCTTTGCTTGAAAAGACAGTTCTGACCATGGTGCAGCAGTCATCCTAACACAGGTAGTCTCTAAGGGTGTACTCTGCTTTGGAAATGAAGGAGGCTATTACCATTACAAACATAGACAAACTCTGCCAATTGACCACACGGCAGCGAATACACCTGGGACTCTGTGGTTTACTATACGAGACACGGCCAGAGAGGAAGTAGCCTGTGGGCTCTAGCCAGTTAAGAGGTAACAGATGTGCTGGCTACCTCGTGGGCATGTACAGAGGACGGGAGATTTGGGCAAATCTGCAGCTACTCCGTCATGCCTATTCTTACCATAAACCTGCAAAGCACCTGGCAAAAACCTAGCCTCAGCCTCACACAGCAAGGCAAATGCCTTAATTTTCCTGTTCACTTCCTTCTTCCAGCCAGTGTGACCTAAGATTTTCTAAATTTCATGCAGAGACGTTTGGGCAGTTTCCAGCAGACTGCTTCTCTGGCTCCTGGCTTGGGGAGATATGCGCGCTTCCCATGCTCTGTGGCCCCAGCGGCTATTCCCAGCCCTGTGCGGGAGCGGCATTCCTTTCTGCCCACTCCCTTTGCCGCGGCTCAGCCCAGGACATGCCGGCAGCCCTGGTGAGCAGCTCCACTCTCCTCCCGGAATTGCTCCCCAGGGTCTCTGCATATGCGGTCAGAATGCTGTGAGACTCAGACCAGGTGTCTGAACATCAGTTACAGGGGTCAGCAAGGCTGCAGCTTGAATGTAGGAATGGCTTCCCTCATCTCTTTGTAGGATGCCTGGGGACTTCAGAGGCACAGCAGCAGGAGCCAACACTGTGCTGAGAGCAAGGCACATGCGAATGTGACAGGGACTACAAAGCTTTCCCAGTTTCCTGTCCCTACCTTAAGAAACGATTCTGCTCTCCAGAGCTGCAAGGCACAGCAAGTGTGGGCAGGACCTGAGAACGGAGACTCATGCGGTACAGGCAGCGGACCGTCAATTTGTACAGATGCCTTTTTTCCTTCTTTTTTCTTTTTATTCCTGATGAACAGCAGGTTTGTTTCCAAGCCTGGAAGGAGGGGGGGATGTGCCGCAAAAGGTCAGCTTCCTGCCAAGCCAGGAGCTGCAGCCTCCAGAGGATGGGTTGAAGGGCAGCCACACCTCCTAGGCACCAATGGATGGTATGCAAGCTCCAGGAGCACCATCAGATGTGAAAATTCCTGAGCTCATAGCTGTGCTTTGGGACATGGCTTAAACCTGAGGCAGTTAGTTGTTTTGTAATGACACAAACAAAAAGAACAAAACAAAACAAAAAAATAGTTGCAGAAAAGGACAAATGCAAGGGTATTCGTAGTATCCAAAATAATTCACTTTGCCCAACTTTCATTTACTGTATACTGCCTGATTATAAAGTTGTGTAATTCTGGCCAGCAAAGAATCTTTAAATGCCTGGTGAGATATAAAGGAAAAGTATAGTTTGAATAAAGAATTTATTACTTGGCTCTATGGACTAATGGCAAAAAGAGGTGTGCGTAGGATCTGCAGCTAAGACCTGCCAAAAATAAGCCAAGCCCTATTTCTCTGAATGATCTTACTTGCTAACTTCAGAAAGCTACTTCAAAATAAAGGCTGGGATCATTTACAAATAAATAGGATGCCTGAAATATCCCAGTAAGTGTGCATCCTTGGTAACTGATATGATCTAAATGTTCTCTGATCTAGTGTATCTAAAATAAAAATAGAACTTGTTAGTAAATTTATGTTCAACATCAGGGGGTTTTCTTGACAAAGAGTCTCTTTTTGAGGAACTCTGCCATACAGATAGATATGCTAAATAATGCTGCCCTTTCAATTCATACAGAAGACTGGTCAATTTTGAAATTCTGTCCCAGCCCTTCAAAAACATACTGATTTCCCTAAAATTGCCATGGAATTTTGAACTTACACATCTGCTTTTCCAGCTTCTCAGCCTTTCCACAGCCAGCTGGGCTGCACTGAGACCTGCTGGCCACCTTTGCATCAGGCCTGCTCCCCTATCCCACCCCAAGGGAGCCCCAGATCCAGCCACTGGGCACAGGGCCATCTCCTGGTGCAGCTGCGATCTCAGAGGGGTGTGAAATGAGTTGTGTGGGAAAAGGGCTGTGAGAAGTGGGGTCTCCTCCTTGGTCTGCTAGCAGCTTGCAAACTTGGGCTGAATGCTGGGCCTTGGTTTCGGTCTTAGCTGTTGTCAGTCATGCCTGTACCATGGCTCACCCTGACCTCCTTCACCTACTGACATATAGCCCAGCTTAGCCTCTGCCTGGATCCATCTCCATGGTCCTGCCCTGCCCTCCAGGGCTGTGCTCGATCTTGGTGACCACCTGGAGGAATCTGACCCACTGGAGGGTGAGGGTCCTGCCCACCTCCCCACCCTGGCCTCTGTGTCCTGCCTCCCAGTTCCCCTGCCCACATGGAGCAGCAGACCATGCTGTCACTGGGTAAGCCACATCCACACCACTCCTCATTCCAGAGAAGTACAAAAGAAAAGGCAGAAACTGAAAGATAACACAAAACCACACATGTTCAGAAGATGCAGCAGTCAAACACTGCAACGTGTCAAAGAGGGGAAACAGCAAAAAAAAAAAATTATTGTACTGAAGCAGGGCCAATTAATCACAAAAGTGCAAGTTTCCTCATGAACTTCACTGTGAGAGTTTTTCCCTTGCTATGCATTGTTTCTAGGGTCTGAAAACAAGGAGCTACCCTTGCCTAGTCAGTCATAATTCGTATCAGCAACTTCAGCTTCCAAATGGACAAAAAAGGGCACATGAAAATGAGCCATGTCGGTGCTTGGTCACACAGAAATGCTTGCATGATAAAGATCACATAATTTCCCCGTGAGCTGAGTCTATGGCTGCTGTCAACTAACTGTTGCCATTTTAAAGAAAGTAACTGTTGATAAAAATCAGGAAATACTGCAAATTTCACTGTGTTTTTTACTCCTTGGGAGCAAATGAGGTACTACAAATAACACAAAACACAAGAAGATATGATGCCTTCTAGAGTAAGCAAAGATATCATAACTGTAATTACTAAATTAACATAGAATTCTTCCATGATCTTCGACCAGTATCATATGGTACAGAGAACATTCCACTCCTTGACCAATTTTTGGCTTGGAAAAACAAAAGCAAAGAACTAAAAAAGAATAGTCTGGTCAACTAATAAAGAATAGTCTGGTCTCAAACAAGCAATTCATTATGACAAAAAGAAAAAAGATCCACTAAACTAAACTATGCTCTGAACTACTGAATTAAAATATTTGTAACAAATGTGTTTGCTTATAGTATAAGCCACAATGCAGCTTTACATTTTGGGTAAGGCAAATATGATTGGATTATAAATGTTTTTCTGCAAAATTTTAAAAATTTGGTAGGTTTAGTATCATAATGCTTGAAGACTTCCTGTGGTCCAATTACTACACAATAAAACCCAGATGTCTCACTTTAAAAGCTCAAGGAAAAACAATGCTGAATTTCTGGAACTGCTTCTGCTACTTTCCAGGTAAGATGACAAAAATAAAAGGATCATTTTATTACATGGTAGTTTACCTTGTCAGTGTTCTCGTCTCTCAGTATCAACATTTTAACTCAGAGAAAACCGGGAGACTGACAGAACTCTGTCTCTTCTCCTAAAAATCGCATCACAATTATATGATATGCCATTTAATACAGTCGGGTCTCCTATATCGCGCTGGGATGCATTTACTGTAAACGTGTGTTTTTGCATGGCTGGAATTGTCCTCTGCCGGGCTACAAGACGGGGAGATGGGT
Source organism: Pitta sordida (assembly GCA_013390025.1). NCBI lineage: Eukaryota > Metazoa > Chordata > Aves > Passeriformes > Pittidae > Pitta > Pitta sordida. The sequence continues at coordinate 66,520 of WEKX01000696.1, forward strand.
GTGCCATTGTGTGTGTCTGTATGTGACAGCGGGGGGACACCGTCCCCCACCTCCACCCCTGCGGTGCCCTTTGTGCACCCACAGTCAGGCAGGTCCTGGGGCTGGCGCAGGGTGGCCACTGGCCCTGCGCTGTCCCCGGCCCTGCGCCGCCCCATAGCCCCGATCTGAAACAGGGAAGTGCAGTTGCCATACCTCCTCCTCTGTGCCCACAGTCAGGCAGGTCCCATGGCCGTGGCCCGGCGGAGCCCAGGGGCCACGCCCGCCACTCGTGCACCTGCCGCTCGCCCACCCCGCTCGCCCTGCTGCCAAATGCAGCAACTGCCCACCTCCCTCACCAGAGCACAGCCATGTCGGGCAGCCCCCAGGCGACTGAGACAAGCTCCGCTCTCAGGACTGTCCTCCAGACTTTATTAGGGGAGGGGGCGTAGCTACGGGCGCGGCGTACTTGACTACGTAGTGGGGTCGCTATCTTTGTGGATTTCAGGATTTGCATGNCAGGTCCCATGGCCGTGGCCCGGCGGAGCCCAGGGGCCACGCCCGCCACTCGTGCACCTGCCGCTCGCCCACCCCGCTCGCCCTGCTGCCAAATGCAGCAACTGCCCACCTCCCTCACCAGAGCACAGCCATGTCGGGCAGCCCCCAGGCGACTGAGACAAGCTCCGCTCTCAGGACTGTCCTCCAGACTTTATTAGGGGAGGGGGCGTAGCTACGGGCGCGGCGTACTTGACTACGTAGTGGGGTCGCTATCTTTGTGGATTTCAGGATTTGCATGAAGAGAGCCAGACCCAACAGCCCACAAGTACGGGGGATCACTGTACTTTCATTGAATGTTTGTCTGCCTGGCATCATATGATGCTGACAGGAGAAATCATGGATCTTATAAAAAAACCCAAACCAAATTCCCATTTGGGCAGCCATTCTATTGCCCATCTACAATATGATACACACTGTGACCCTCATCACTGAAACACCACTAAGATGCAGCTGTTGGTGTTGGTGAAAATGAGGGCTTATGTAGCTGGCCAGAAGCCACCTCCTTGACTCAGCACTTCCAACACAGTCTCTCTCCTGGAGATAACCTCCTTCTAAATCCCGCAAATTTTCCCTTCCTGCCCACTACCAATGACCTGCTTTTTACCTCCAAATATTAATCATCTTGCTTGGAGATTGGCGAAAGTTTCCTCCTCCCCAAAATTTGTAGTTCTTTAACAGATTTGCCCCTTGTCGACAGCTCCATGACTGAATGTAAAAAGAGCTCTCTGAGAACTATGCAAAGTTCGTGGTTCAAAGAAATTTTGAATAAAGCAATGAGGTATGCCAGGAGGCTCTCCAAAATGCTGGACTTTTCTTCAAGGTATTGTTATTCTGCTTGGTTTTCTAATGGAACACGACTCTGACTCAAAGATGAGCCCAACTATATCTTTATTTAAAGAGACTTAAATATAGTTGACACTCCAATACCACGGTACCGCGGGTCTTGCCCCCTACCCACGCAGCCCTCCGTCTGCATAGAATGGCAGGTCATTAATATGCAAATTTGCCCCGCACCCTCACACTGCCCCCCAGCACTCCGACGCTGTTTCGGCACTGCCCTGCTGTGTGTCAATGCTTCCTGGTGCCCGTGGCCACCCCGCATTGGGAAAAACTCCTTTTCCGCTTGTCTGGGGACACTGGCATAGGGAGCCATGTGCACCGCTGTCCCGGTGTCTCTCCAGGTGGGTAGACCTGGTCTCTCCATACTCAGGGTAGACGTCTACCCTAAGAGTGTGTGAATCTTTCATAACTGCATGAAGCCTCCTTGCTCAGAGCGGGGGGCGGCTCGTGCTCGAGCAGAGCTGAGCTGCCGTGGCTGCTTCAGGGCGGGCAGGCGTGGCGTGGGCAGAACAGTGCAGCCGTGGTTCGTGCAGCATGGTGTGGGGTTGATTTGAATATTCATGTGTGTCAGGTCACACAGGCACAAAACGGGCCTCCTTAATGGCTGAAAAATCACACTGCAGAGATGTGAAGCCGCTATGTGGGAGGCGCGAAGTGGAAGAGGGCTGATTGCAAACCATGTCTGCCAGTATGGAAACACCTCAAATGAAATTGTTCTTAAATTGTTCTAGGATTACAATTTTTCTTTTTCGGAACTCTCCTAGGCAGAGGTGTTTCTGAAGCACCACAGAGATGCTGACAGCAGCACACAGAGCCTGGCATTTTCAGGAAAAGATGGATTTGCTTTGCATACACTAAGTAACGCGGTGGAAGAAATCAATACATCAGACTGATGTCTCATTCTCAGATCACAGAGTCAGTATGCCTGACCTATCACATTTTTCACACTGTGATCCCAGTGAGTACATCCACAGTGGACATGCTGAGCAGGATGGGCAGAGTGATTACTCCACCCTGTCATCTTTCATCCTGGAAATCCTGGCTTAATGTAGAATGTCCTCCTGTTTCAACCAGACAAAAGTTTCCAGATGGACTAAAACAGGACACATCTGGAAAAACGTGGATGTGAGACAGCCACAGAGCATTGACACATTTTAACTTCAAGCAATAACTTAGTCACCTATGTCAGCAACCTAATTTCATTACAAAATCAACAGAAGTAAAAAGTGCTGGTGGACTTATTTTCTCTTTGAAAGGATTATTGCTTCTCCCACTTAGATGACATTCCGCATCATATACAGTAATACTTCACTCATTTGTGTCTTCTTATTCACACGTTCACTGACTTGCGGGGTTTCCTCATTGACGCATGTGCAGTACTCACGTATTCACGCTTCTGGGTTCACAGAAACACAGACTATTCTGAGTTGCAAGGGACCCACAAGGATCATCAAGACCAACTCCCAAGCTAAGGCCCATACAGGGATCGAACCCACAACCCCGGAGCTGCGGACATAACCTAATTCCCTGTCCCATCATCCCATTACCTAGACCATGCCACTGAGTTCCTCACCCAGTGTTTTCTTAAACACCTCCAGGGATGGCAACTCCACCACCTCCCTGGGCAGACCACTCCAATGACAGATCACTCTCTCTGTGAAAAGCCTCTTCCTAACATCCAGTCTAAACCTCCCTTGCCGTAGCTTGAGGCCGTGTCCTCTTGTTCGGATTCTGGCAGCCTGTGAGAAGAAATTTGCACCCACTCGACTGCAACCTCCCTTCAGGTAGTTGTAAACAACAATGAGGTCACCTCTGAGTCTCCTCTTCTCCAGGCTGAGCAACCCCAGCTCCCACAGTCGCTGCCCACAGGGCTTGTTCTCCAGTCCTTTTACCATCTTTGTCGCCCTTCTCTGGACCCTCTCACCACCACCGTGGGGTGGCGGGGCAGGGCTGGCTGGCAGTTGCCGCTTACTCGCTCAGGAGCTACCTGTAGTTCACTCCCTTATGAGAGTGTCGGAGATTAATAAAATGGTGAGGAAGATTTATTAACACTGTCTCAATGGTTTATTACAGCTGCTTGCCCTGGGGGAGGTGGCGCCATGCTGGGGAACCCCACATCTGCCCTGGAAAGGTGGTGCTGTGCCAAGGAGCCCTGTGCTGACCCCAGGAGGTGGTGCCATGCCAGGGAGCCCTATGCCAGCCAGGGAAAATCAGCACCAACTGCCCGAGGCCAGTGTGGGGCTCTGTAGCACAGCGTGGCCTCTCCTGTCTCACCAGGGGAAGGCACGGGGGAACAGGAGCCTCCCTCTGGTGTGGCCAAGGTGGAGACATGTCCTTCTGCTTGGTCATCCCTTCCCAGTGGTGGGGAGGTGCAGGGAACTACCCCCTGGCACTTGCCAGGGCTGAGGGGGGCAGGGTGATGGGCCGGTAGCATTTACGAATGTATGAGGAAATGCTTCACGGAACTCAGCTGTCATGGCATACCCTACGATATTCAAGTGATTACTGTATATGCTCTCCTTTTAAAACAGCGGTTGCCATTNACCCACAACCCCGGAGCTGCGGACATAACCTAATTCCCTGTCCCATCATCCCATTACCTAGACCATGCCACTGAGTTCCTCACCCAGTGTTTTCTTAAACACCTCCAGGGATGGCAACTCCACCACCTCCCTGGGCAGACCACTCCAATGACAGATCACTCTCTCTGTGAAAAGCCTCTTCCTAACATCCAGTCTAAACCTCCCTTGCCGTAGCTTGAGGCCGTGTCCTCTTGTTCGGATTCTGGCAGCCTGTGAGAAGAAATTTGCACCCACTCGACTGCAACCTCCCTTCAGGTAGTTGTAAACAACAATGAGGTCACCTCTGAGTCTCCTCTTCTCCAGGCTGAGCAACCCCAGCTCCCACAGTCGCTGCCCACAGGGCTTGTTCTCCAGTCCTTTTACCATCTTTGTCGCCCTTCTCTGGACCCTCTCACCACCACCGTGGGGTGGCGGGGCAGGGCTGGCTGGCAGTTGCCGCTTACTCGCTCAGGAGCTACCTGTAGTTCACTCCCTTATGAGAGTGTCGGAGATTAATAAAATGGTGAGGAAGATTTATTAACACTGTCTCAATGGTTTATTACAGCTGCTTGCCCTGGGGGAGGTGGCGCCATGCTGGGGAACCCCACATCTGCCCTGGAAAGGTGGTGCTGTGCCAAGGAGCCCTGTGCTGACCCCAGGAGGTGGTGCCATGCCAGGGAGCCCTATGCCAGCCAGGGAAAATCAGCACCAACTGCCCGAGGCCAGTGTGGGGCTCTGTAGCACAGCGTGGCCTCTCCTGTCTCACCAGGGGAAGGCACGGGGGAACAGGAGCCTCCCTCTGGTGTGGCCAAGGTGGAGACATGTCCTTCTGCTTGGTCATCCCTTCCCAGTGGTGGGGAGGTGCAGGGAACTACCCCCTGGCACTTGCCAGGGCTGAGGGGGGCAGGGTGATGGGCCGGTAGCATTTACGAATGTATGAGGAAATGCTTCACGGAACTCAGCTGTCATGGCATACCCTACGATATTCAAGTGATTACTGTATATGCTCTCCTTTTAAAACAGCGGTTGCCATTTGTTACTTGCAGTTATTTTTGCAAACATTATTCAAATTTCTTCTCTCTGAATTTTCTTTCTTTGATCTGACAGTTATCTCCTTCTCCTGGAATTCTATTGCTCCCACTTGGGAAAAAAAGTAATTTTGGTTAGAGTCAGTTAAAAAAATATACTAAGGGGGCACCGATAAAGTAATCAAATGTCACAACTACTTAGGAAGAAATGTGCTTTGGGAAAGACAAAAGAAAAAAAAAACCAGCACTGGCAGAAGATACATTTTCTCTAAAGAGAAAGAGATACCCAAGGATTATATTTTGGATTAAATGTATTTGCAAGGGCAGAAATAGAGAAGAAATCTGAAAACTTGGTTGAACTTCAGACAGTCAACATGTACTACTTAATTTTATTTAAGACATGTGAATTCTTAAATCTACAATTCAAGGTAGTTTCAAAGTTACTTGAGGCCTCTAATACCACTACCCAGCATATGCCAAAGAGTGCTAAAGATAACTGGGGCCTGACATGCTTCATTTGGCTCTCTGTCCTAGCATTTCCATTCAGGGACTTCTCTTCCTCAGTTCTTCAAGTCTGCAACCAGCATTCTCTTCTCTCGCCAGAGATACCATTTCTTCTCCCACAGTTCTCAGATATCCTAAACATCCTCTTTCCTCTCACTTCTTTTTCTGCTGAGAAACATCCGTCTCCCTAACAGCCAGCAGCAGCCTGCCAGGCAAGACATTCAGTCAAACTCACTGAGTTCCGTTCTTTCTCTCTCCCTCCTTCCTGGTTTTCTCCTTAATCTCATTCCAGTTTCTTCCTATGTGTAGTTTTACTCATTCAACACCACTTATCTCCAGCAGCTGTAACTCATTCACATATATATGGCTGTCAAACTCAGGAGCTCTGTTTGTCCCATTACAGACAAAACCATAGACTGTAATAATTCATAGCAGTTTCTTTTAACCCAAGCTAATAAAATACTTAATAACATTAGCACATTAATCTGTGTAACAAATAGGAGAAGACTCAGCATGACAAACAGGACTACAATGTGTATAAAGAACATGACTGCCAGCAACCCACCTGCAATTACTCAGGTGCTGCTGCTTCCCACAAATACCTACCGTGTCACTTTGCAAACACATTCGACCACAGCTGTCACGGCAACGAGCAAATCCAACCCTCCTTCCACATCCAGCTGCCTTCTCCCAGTTCCTTCCATGCCCGCCCAAGTTTCTATGAATGTAAGTGGTGATCTGATCCCAGATAAAGTTAGCTCTCACCTCTCTTCTCTTCTGACATACTGATTAGTTTAAAAAAGGAATTTTCCAATTCAGTTCACCACATGACTACAGAAAGGCCTGGGCTGGCCAAGGGAAGGGAGCAGCATATGAGTGGAATATAGGATAAATATTTTGGTGGCAGTGCAACTCAGTTTTTAATGGAAACATAACCAAACTTCCCCACTTGCACTTACATTCACTGCGGTGTTTCATCTCCTACTCAGCCACCGCCTTAGGAACAGTTACATTTGGGAAATTAGACCTTCAAGTAGGTCACTTCCAAGATTCTCTGGGGAAAATCACCATGTGGAGGGAGATTCAAGCAGCCATGACCACATTTCTTCCACTAACTGAGGTATTTCAAACACCTCTTCAGCATACTGTATCTCTATATTAACAGCACTGCCTGCAGTCTACAATAAGAACACGAAGGAGAATTAATTAGACCATGCTATAGCTAAAACTCAGCTACACACACTCCAGCACAACTTCATAAAAAGCAAGGTAATACCACAAATGCCACTGTTTTATGTCAGCTAATCCCAGTGATACCATTACTGGTATAAAATATTTGCAGTACCAGCCTGCCCTGGTTTCAATAGCAGGTGGTAATTTTATCATCCATTCAGTGTTACACATCAGAAAAATGTGGCAAAGACTAGTAGCACACGACACCTGAGGTCCTTGTTCCTGTCCCTCCCCATGGGGCTCTGGGTCCCCAACCTGATAGCTCTTGCTCAGACATGTTATGGAAAGACCAACCATCCACATGGACTGACGGGAAAGCTCTACATACCACCTGCAGCTGGAATGCAGGATTATCATGTGTCACAACACCTGCTGCAAAAGCCCTAGTATTTCCCATTCCTTAATTACAGTATGCCATCTCACCACAAAGACATAACTACTTCAGATGTCTATAAGGAGTGTAAAGTCATAAAGTTGCAGACAGTAGGATAGCTTTTGAAAAAATGCAATCAAGGTTTCACTTGCACATGACCACAGGGCCTCACCCACACTTTGTGGATGACCAGCAAATGCAGCCACAAGATTAGCCTTACCAACAGCTGCTGTATTCAGGCCTGATTCAAAGGCTACTTGTATTAATGACAATGTTTCCATGAAATTCACCAACCTTTGTAACAGGAAAATGTTGCACTTCTATATATGTTCTCTCTCACCTTTTTGACATCCTTGTGACAATGATACATAACTTCTGCTTACATCAACACTTCAGGTGGATAGCTGCAACCACTTACATAGCACTTAACACCTATTTTTGGATTTAGCAGTTTAATTTAAACAAGGATTTATTTGTTATGTGCCTCTGATTTGTAAAAATAAGCTTCACAGTCCTCAGATGAGGTCTATACTTAACTAGAGACACTTCATCTGCAGGTTAACTTTATGAAAGTACTGTTTGGTATCTACTGCACCCCATTTTTGGTGCTTTTCTTAAATAAATTAAGAAGTTGTGGGGTTTGTTGCATTATTGCTTTAACAAATTACTCAGTCTGCACAAAATAACATATATTAATTAACATATAACATTAATGGAATACTTCAAACAACCTGACACTTGAAGCCTTATATTTCCCTGTTAAGCATCATTCTATTGAAGGCAGCAATCAGTAAGTCTTGCACAGATTTGTTAGTTGTTTCTTTTAACAGAATGATAGATAAGCCATCTGGCAAAGGAAAATGCAGTTCCTCACTTTCTAGTACCAAAGAAACTGCGTTTTCTCTCTTTTCTCTTCTATAAAAGTCATAAGAAATTTTACTTACAGCATTCACTTTGACGGCTGACAGCACGACTTCCATCAGGATCAGCAGAAGCCCCACATCTCTGCGAAGAAAGGTGAACAAGGACAATACACGTAGTTTTAACAAAACAAGCACGTGACAACACTCGACAGTTAAATATGACGAGTTCAAAAAAAGTTATTTCCAAAAGCCTGCCGAGCGGAATTACTTACTGACAAAGGAAAATACGTGCACTGGGAAGCTCCGTGATGTCCATTTTCACTTCTCCCCTAGCCGAGGGCTCGGCTCAGGGCTCCCTCTCGCCGGACAGCCACCCCTACAAGGCAGAGGAGAGCCCACTTGTGACGCCGCTCTCCCCGCCGGAGGTCTCCGGGCTCAGCGACGCCGTTGCCAGGGCAGGAAGCGGTGTCCC
>WEKX01000696.1:75003-113994 GCA_013390025.1 Pitta sordida
GCCGGGGCTCGCACCAGAGCCCCCCCCGCGCCCCGCGCAGTTCTGCCGTACCCTCCCGGGCGGCCGCGACGCTGAACGGCGAGGAAGCCCCACACTTCTCCCCTCCGCCCCTGCCCCCCCCCCCCAGCCCGCTACCCACCCCCGGCGGGAGGAGGAGGAACTGCGGCCAGCGGGGAGCAGGAGCGGGCGAGGTTGCGCCCTCCCAGGGTCCCCGCCCGGGGGAGGAGAGGGGGCTGCCACCGCCCATCGTTTACGGCCCCCCCGAGGCATTTCAGGCGCCGCGGCTGCGACGGAGGGGAGAGCCACGCATGTGGGGCCGGCCCCGCGGAGTCCCACTCTGAGCCGCCGCCGCCCCGCCGCCCAGAGACTGACGGCGCGGTGCGGTGCGGTGCGGTGCGGTGCGCGGAAGCATGTGGCTCTGGCTGGGCTTCGGGGTGCTGCTGAGCGCCGAGCTCAGTGCCGTGTCTGCCGCGGTGAGTACGCGGGGGCGGCTCCCTCGGGCTGCGGGACCCTCTCACGGGGAGGCACGGGAAAGGGACGGGATGGGGCGCTGGCGCAGAGCTTTCGCTCTCGGAAAGGTGGGGCAGTCAGGTGGGTTTGGCGGGGATGTCCCGCTGCCCCACTGCTGCCGAGAGGCTGTCCCCACTCGCCGGCTCCGCAGGAGCGGAGCGGGACGGCCGGCGGCAAGGGTCTGGGCTGGGATGGGCCACACCGCGCTCTCCCTGTCCCACGGCTCGGCACGGAGCGCCGCTGGCTGGGGAGGGAATATAAAGCACGCATCCACCCGGGACTTAAAAGTGGCGAGTTGTGTTACCACGATAGGGAAAAAAAAAAAAAAGGAATAATTCGTAATAAAAAAGTAGCGTTGGTCGCTACGAATCGAAGCGCTGTGCGCGCTGTCTTTGACTCCCCACGATGGGCATCAGGCTGGAGACCAGGAAGGATCCTAATTTTAATAGTTGAAGTTGAATTTTGGCATCTTTCGCCATGGAGCCTGAGTGTGGCACAGACTTGTGAAATCGAAAGCATGCAAGTAGCCTGAAAGTTTTGCTAAGGGAGCTAATTTTATCACTGAGATAATAGCTATTCGCTGTCCTTAAGTTTAAAGGCCACTCTTTCCTTGGGGTCGTCGGTTCTTTCTGTACCTCCAGGTAAAGGGCAGTTGACATAATTTGAAGTAGGTCATCTTTTTCTGTCTGCTTGTTTTCTTACATTTGGGTATGTTGATGCTGTATTAGTGGAATTCAGGGGTGCAGAAAACTTGTTAGTAGGCATAGGCACATGGATTTTGTCATGCTTCCTGTTAAAAATGTAAGATCTTGTATTAATACTTTAATCAATGATGGAAGTACGGATGACCTGCCCCTGAAGGCAGGGTAACTGAGGTTCTTTTTAATAATAGATCCGTTGGGGCAGAATTGAGTGAAATGACACTGAATGACCAGTGACAATTTATATATAGCAGGTTTATTTCAAAACAATTTGGTTGCAATGGAAAGGAAATATGTAGATATTTTTGTTATGTGGTTATTATTATCTATAGTAATATAATTCTAAAGGTATCACTTAAATATGTATATAAGGAAAATAAATTAAGAAAAACAAAGAGAAAGAAAGGATAGGAGTAGATAGGGTAAACATATCACCACCCATGGGCCCAGCAATGAGAATTGATGGTTGCAATTTTTATATCCATTGATTGGAGTGATGGTTGCAGTCTTGATTTGTCACAGGTTGGGGAAGCCCAAAAAACAAGAGTTCGGTGTGTTCCATATGTCCAGATTTATGTGGGAACACCCAGGTACACCTGCCCCCGGCAGGAGGGGGAGTTTTGTACTGCCTGATGCAACACTGTGGATCATGCACAGCCCTCAGGTGGAAGGCCCCAGAGCTGAGTCTTAGGGCACTTTGGGATGTCTTTGATGACTTATGACGCCTTCTAAGCCATGACACCTGTCTCTGTTTAGTGTAGTTGAGCCTGTTATGTCAGAAGGGACATTCAGGCCTACATGTTAATGTCCCCAGGCTTTCCCAGGGATTTTCACACCTGGGGCAGTTGTATAAAGGAGGACATTGACATGATAAAAGGCATTATCACACCTCACAGGACCTGCTTCTTATTGGCCTCTTGTATTATTTGACTCAAAGCCTAACTTGTAGCCTCAGGTGGTGGGCATGCCCTGGCATCTGGGTGTTTACCTTGGGACTCCTCAGCAAAGCCCCCTGCTGTTTTTTGCTAATGGCTCATTGTTCGAGTCATTAACAACAGTAATTCCTCCAATATCAGAGGGTTGGTTCCAGAAGGATGCTGTGGTAAGTGAAATTGGTGAAGTAGTGGAATACCGCAATATGGTAAAGAAGTAAAGATGGTAAGGACGGTAACAATGTGGAAAAAAATCCCGTGATATATTGAACCCCTGAATGGTGAAGCACAAAGTAGTGAGTGATTACTGTATTAACATTTCAGTCTCTCACAGGTTATTTTAAACTTTTCTGCAGTTTCAGATGAAATTTAAGTTCTATAAGGAGTTTTCATACGTCCATGTGACCATAGGAATGATATGTATGCATTGAATCAGCTGAAATAGGCAATACACTGAACTTCTGATGCTCCTAAGCTGATAATATCAGGCTCACTGCAGTAAATCACTCAGTGGTGAACCTCTTAGGTGATCCACTCATCACTTGACATTAAGCTGATTAAACTGTATTCCTTTCAGCCTTATCGATACTGCGATACTGTAATTAATTAGTGTATTTTGAAGTAAATAATTCACACTTGTGTTCTGCATTTGGTATTTTTAGAGGTATTAATACCTATTTGTGAGATAGGTTGCCACCTTGTTCTGTGAACATTGGGTAAACCATGACTGTCAATCAAATACAAAAAACTTGACAGTAAGACCACTTAGTAAGTGGTGCTTACTAAAAAGATATGAACTTTAATATCAGTTGTTCAATTTCAAGTTTTCTCTAGCAACTCTGAAGAGACTGTGTTCTTAGAGTGTCCTGTATGTGCTGGGTAAATTGCTTTATTAAAATCAAGATTTCTTAAAACGTAGCATAGAGCTATTAATTATATTATGAAGCTATTCCCATAATTAACTGTTCTTTGTGTGTTAAGCTGACTGCAGACTTACAGTTCCTCAGCAACATCACCAGGAAACACAAGTATGCTGTGGAAGTTGAGCACCCTATAGTTTTGTTGATGTAGGTGAACTTTCAGCCATACATGGGTGGCCTTTCAATCCATTCAGTCTGTCAGCATTGTCCCCAGCTGCACATCGCCTGTTACTAACAACAACACAAAAGGTGATGGAGGTTGCTGTTGGCCTGCCCCATACTCGATGTGGGTGGTGGTCAAGGGACTTTCCTTTGGAGTTTCTTTGGAGCCAGGCTGATACCTCTGTAGAATGAGAGGCTGGGTAGTCTAAAGTACTATATACCTGGTGGGTACCTTGGAGATCATCTAGTCCAGCCCCCTGCTCAGAGCAGGGCCAGCTACAACGAGCTACTGGAGGCTGCGTCCTACTGAGTTTTGAATTTCTGGTCATCACAGAAAGGAGATCAGTGCCTACCCCTCATCTTCCCTCATGAGGAAGTTGTAGACTGATGAGGTCTTCCCTCAGTCTCCTCTTCTCCTGGCTGTGAACAGACCAAGTGACCTCAGCTGTTCCTCATATGGCTTCCACTCAAGGCCCTTCACCATCTTCCCTGCCCTCCTTTGGACACTCTATAAAAGCACAATATCTTTCTTGCGTTGCGGTGACTAAAGCATTATCCCCAAGGATGGAGACTGCTCAACCCCTCTAGGCATCTGTGCCAGTGCTCAGTCACCCTCTTAATAAATGTTTCTTCATATATGCATCATGGTAGGTCAAGGTTACTAATGGAGTCTTGAGACCATGCCTGTGAATGGAAGCAAATGTAGCAGAAGCAGCTCATACTCTGTCAGGGCTGACAAACTGAAAAATTGTTTTATCTCTGACATATCTGTGATTAAATACATACAAGATTTGGAAGGACTGCTCTCACAAAGGCATTTGATGTAGCAAAGTCAGCCTTGAGTTGACTAGTGTCAGGATCATGTGCCTCAGTACAGAAAAAGGGAGCTGCAGTGTTGCAGCTCCCCGTGATTTTAATGGGGCTCTCTAAAATGGATCCAGATTTGACACTAGAAGTTAAATGTTTTTTATGAGTTTTTTATGTTGGCCAATTATAATTAAAATATTAATAATAGCTAATCTGGACTTTTGTTCTGTGTTCTTCTTGGGTGATTTGGTTTCACTTTACAATGAGAGCAGAATGGAAGACAGAGCAGTAGATTAAGATGTTTCCAGGTCAGGCTGAGAGACCGCTCCCATGAGACAGTTACAGGAGGAGCTTGTTTTGATGGATCTCTCATTTCTGACACTCTTCAGGCGGTTATTTCCTTTGGAGAAAGTCTGTTTCCTAACATTTGTGCTACTTGGTTGAGAGATGACAATGACATGGAAATCCTAGTTTCATGTTTTGGTACCTTGTTGATGCTGCTGCGGTGTTGGTCCCTGTGCTTTCTGCAGTGGAGCAAAATCCTCCAGCTGCACTGGAATTGCCTTCCACACAAGTGGGCTGGCTGCCATGTAACACTGGTAGGATGGAAATGTCTTGGCCACCACTGCTCAGCAGTGGGCTTAGCGTTCTCTCCAAGTTCCCAGCCCATCTCCCTTTCCACATTTGGTCTTGGCAAAATGGATGCTGGGACAGAACTGGGAGCAAGCTCTACTGAGCTAACAGGGAGAAGTATGCCAAAACAGTGGTAAAAGCATGCATAGCTTTTTCCACAAGGACAATACTGATTCCACCAATGCTGTTTGAGCTGAGCATGAGGTGGCAGCTGGGGATGCATTGGTTGGAGGACAGGAGATTCCCATCCCTGAGTAAGTCCTGTCTGGAAAGTGGTGCCCTGTACTCTGCCCAGGCAGAGGCAGCTTTGCTGTATTGTCCTTATGCCTTGTGTCACCTCTCCTGTTTTTACCTCGTATTTACATTGTACTGATACACACAATTCTAGACCAAAAGCAGAATTGCTTCCAACTAATCTGAATTATTTTATTCTCTTTTCATTAAAAATGTGGTTTACTGAGATTAAGATGTACCAAGCACATAAACCAAGAGCAGATGAAAACCAGAGCTTTTGACGTGTGACTGAAGAGAAATCTTGAGTCTGAATCACTGGCAGCACTTCATTTGGACATGCTTTTACTAATGAAGTAAGGCAGGGTTGGGCAACTCTCTCCTGCAGCCATTCCTGTCCAGGGGTGCCACTGTCTTTGATGCTGAGATGCCTATTCCCTGAGGCCTTTTGACATCTTTATTCCTGGATATCCTCAAGAACTTGTCAATACCAAAAGCACATTTTACAAACCCTGCCAAGTTTTAATTCATGATGGAGATATGGTAATTTCAATTCCAAAAATATGGCCAGAAGGGGATACCCAAATGATTTCCAGTAAGTTAAGCGCCTCTCAGTCTTCAGAGAAAAATGAGAAGTGGGTTTGATGAAGAAGAGAATTGCAGCAGTCCTCTTTCCTCCAGCTGAGGCATGATGTCTTTTAAGGAAGAGGTATGAGATCTGGAATGGCTAAGGGTGAACCAGAAATGGTCATAAGTACTTGGGCAGGAGGATGACCTTCCAGCCTGTGGTGAAGAGTGCTTGCTGGGGAAGTGGTGGTTGTGAGTTCGTGTCTCCAACCCCAGCAGTGAGAAGTTGTTTACTCAATACATATGCATAGCAAAATGCATGAGTTCTTCTGGGAAGGAGGGTATAGGCTTGGTGACTCCTTGCTCCCAAAGGAATATCTTTATCCCGTATATCCTTCCTGACAGCTTCCCCTCTCCCCCTAGCCACCTTTTCTACAGCATCACTGGCACAGGGTGCTGGAGGCAGGAGAGAAGGACAGGTTGTTTTGGAAACACATACCTGTTAGATGCCAGCTGTGTTGGTGAATGCAGTCCCTGAGGAGTCAGTCCTGACTCGTCTCCATGAAATCCATTCCTGTTATCACACACAAATGCGTTCATGGACACCATCATCCCAAGTAGCATCATTTTTGCTTCTGATTGTTTGTATCAAATGCCTGCAGAACTACTGCAGTGTTTTGTTGGAACTTGCCAGCTTGATGTATATTATCCTGGGATATCATTAGATTATATAATGCCTGAGATTATGCTGGGTGTATATTCTGTTGGTTGCCTTGATTATGTGGAACTATGTAGGAGAAATGCTGCAGGCAGCTAAGACAGTTGTTCTACGCTGTTAGAAACCATCTTTAGGATAGGCTTATGAATATTGTTCTTTTTATAGAACTAGACTAAACAAAGGAAGATTCAACAGCCTCAACATGAGAATAAATGGACTTACTTCATCAGTATTTAAAAGTTGCACAGTGTGCCCTTCCCAGAATTTCCGTAGACTTTCCCATCACAAAGGCCCTTAACACCTCGCAAGATTTGATCAAAGAGAAGAATTTGGGCATGGGCTATGACCTAAATGGAAGAGGAATCTGTGCCTTTAGTGAGTAGTTGAAGGTGTGATGTACTGCTGCAATTTAATGATATTTGTGGAAGATAGATTTTTGACTTCTCTGGTCTGGGTTGTGACTGGCTGGAAATATTTAATAAATTAGAAAATTGTGTGGTATTAACTCTCAAAGGGTCTTCATATAGCAGTGTCTTGGACAATGTGGAAGTGAAATGCAGAGCAAATTAAAATATTGTCAATATGTCAATTCCTACTTTTATGCCATTGTAATCTGGAGTGTGTTGCGGTAAAGAAAAAGGCAAATGTATTCTTCGTAAAGCATGAAAGTAGATTGGGTTTTTTGCACTATCTGTTTTTACTCTTTGACATGTTAAAACTGATAAAGGATCAAAACCGTGACTTCTTAATCTTCCTTTGTCTCTGATATATTCCCTTACACAAGGAGGAGTTTGGGTAAATTTTCTAAATTGAAAAAAAATTATAGTTTATATATTAAAAGTGCTTCAGCTTCCAGTCCCTTGTACTTCTGCTGTACTCTGTTGATTGCAAGGTTCACTTATTACCACTTTCATCCAATATCTCAAATATGTATTTTTAAGGAAACCTCTTATATTGTGCCCGCTTCCATTGTATTTCCAGCACGGGCAAAAACCATTGTAACCCTTAATGTTATATAATGTTATATAAGCTCTTCTTGTCTTCGATGATTGTGGGGTGGTGGTAGAAAGTACCCCTTTTCCACCTCTGCTTTGCCAGCTTATCAAGCATTGGAAAACTTGTCCTTATGGATTCCAGTAAGAATTGTCATCCTGCTTTTATACGTTTGTTAGGGTGTTTCAGTGCTATCAGTGCAATTCTGGTGCAAGGTGCTGAGGAATGGCTACAGGCAGCAGGTGCTTACATGGCGATGAGTCAGCCTGGCCTTGCAGCCCACAAAAAAGCTCTTTTTATTTTTGCTTGGCTTGCCTTACAGTCACATAATAAAAAAGACATGTCCAAAAATGAAATGAGGGAAGCCAGAGCAGAGCTGGAAAAGGATGTTTCCCTTTTCTCATTTCTTTTTTTTTTTTACCTTCATGTCAAAAGGATGCTGTTCTCACATGTTTTGGCCTAAGATTTTCCATCAATGTGCCAACTTAATTCATACAAAGTGTACCTGTGTTTTTAGCAAAGTTATTCAGCTACTTTTCTGGAATTTTATGTAGGCTGAAGGGTTTCTTTGGGTGTATCCAAGAGAATTACTAAACATCCTCTGTTCCCCTCCTTTCCTCTGCCTTTTCTCTCTGTGTGCTTCTGCTGCCTTCACCTTTACTGCTGCTGGCAGACAGCCTCTTGCAGGGTCTGAGGAAGGGTGTGCTACTTCAACAAAACAATATGAAGGACAAAATACAAAGTGCTGTCAAGTGTGTCAAGTAAACAAATTGTAAAGTAATAATTAATTTTCTTTCATCTTTTTGTGGCTTTCAACTGCTAGTAGCAGTAACATAGAAAGCTTTTTAACATGAAGATTTGCAAGATGGCTGAGAGGGAATCAGCAGAAGAAATTATCAAAGTTATAAAATAAATACAACAATTAGTTTAATGCACTGGGGTTGGTAGGAAAAACTAGAATATTTAATTAAAAACCAAGTAAGTTAGGTCATTTGCTTTCAGATGAGATGTAGTTTTACAGATTAAGCATGGTACAAACTATCCATTATCCTGTCTGTAGATAACAGTGTATACCTTAAAGAACATTTCAATTACTGCAGCTGTAAGCAGAAACAAGTTTTTAGGTAAAGTGTCACCCCTGTGGAGAAACCATCCCAAATGTTAAAGTGGGAGCGGAAGAGATCTGCTGAACAGCTTGAGTTTGCAAACTTCACCTCTGAATTGAGATAAGATGAAAATAAAAATCAGATCTAGATGTTGAACTTTCTTGAACGGTGCTAGAAGTCTGGTGGTGTTCCCTAGCATTTGCTAAATGAAAATTATTGGAGACAAGTAACATTCACCTCCTCTACCATCTTTAAAGACCAGCCTTTTCTCTGCCCATATTTAATTCAGCTGCCGTGGGATTTACAACCTCTCCGGCTATATTGGAGGTCCTGTGGTTTCACCAAGATGGTTCACCTTTCTTGTAGTCTGGGTGCCCTTTTCTATGCCTTCTGTACATGAAGATGTTTTCTTAACACTGGGGCATGAATCTGGTAGAGCATTTCTAAATTGTGTAGTGGATGAACGTGTTCTAATTCATCAATATAGTCAATGCCATTTTTACATGAAGGTTATTTCTGTAGATATTCATGTTGGAAATTTACAGTGAGGTATGTAATCTTTCATGCAAAACATCACTAACTTAGGGGAAAATATATTGTTTTATTAGCTGGTTCTATTTTAATAGATGATTTATGGGTTCCCTAGTTTAGTATACAGAAACCAGAATAAGAAAGGCTATTTTTTTTTCTTTGTCTTGACAAATGTTTCAGTTGTAGCTAAGGGATAAAATAAATTAGCCCATTTTCACTGGATAGCTATGTGTTGACTGGATATTGTAAGGCTTTTGGTCTTGTTAGTCCAGTTGTTTATCCAGTGGAAGAAAACTTGTTTTCTAGTCTACTGAAGAATTCTGTTGAAATATCTGTTAATCTAAAAGTATTGAAACAAATCTTAAGATTGTAATGAAACCCAAATAAGGCTGAAAAATTGCAATAGTATGAACTTATGGAGCTGTTAATAATTAGAACAAAAGTTTAAAGAGAAATTAGTACATTAATTGTTTGTATTCATAGTGCATATTAAGGGAGAAGTCAGCTAAGTGAGAGTAGATTCAAGCATTCCAGGAATTTTCATATTGTACTTGAAGCTTTGTCCCTTTTATGGCAAAGTTAGTTATCTGCTAGCAAAATAAAAAGATAAGTTCTGGCTGCCATAAAGCCCAGATATGTGTGAAAACACTAATTGTGGCCGAAAAGCAGGCAAGGAAGATTGAAACTACATAAATACTTGTAATATAACAGTTTTGCTTGAGAAAATGATGTGTAATTTTTTAATTGAAATTTTTTTTTTTTAACTGAAGTGTATTGACTAGGGCTATATCTTTGTTAAGAACGGCTGCATTTTTTGGTATCAACATGGAAATATTTAGAGAAAAGCAGAAAATAGCAAGAGATGTAAATGCAAGCAAGAACAAAGTAAAAAGCTTAACATTATCCTAAGGAAGCCTATGTTGTCATCCTGTTTTTTTTAAATGGCACAGTGATTCTGAGAAGTCAAGTCTGTGTGACACATCCCAAGGGGCCAGAGTAGAAACCAGGGTAGGAAACCAGGGCAAGAAGCATCCTGGAAGCCTGGAATTAGAAGAGATTATAAAAATCTAGTATTCCAAAAAGAAAAAGTAGTGGAAAAGGGAAAGGACTAAGTGCTAGAGCCTTGCACTTAAGAGTGTTGCTTAGCTGGACAACTGTGGGAGGTTGCTCTGGCCCCCGCCACCAGTTGTGAGAACCCTCCAGCTGGCAGTCCAGCCTGGAAGGGGTTGTTCTGTGATCATTGCTGGTAAATCCTGGCTGGGAGAAGACTTGGACATGGAGTCTAGTGCTGTTAATTCTTATGCAATGTAATCCTACTGTCTGTGACTTTCTGTTACTCTTTTAAAACTTACTTCCCAGTATGGACCTCGTTGATCCAGCAAATGTTACACCAGTGTCTAAAGTAGTTTGGTTAAATAATGTCTTGGCTCACGCCCTTGAGAATGCCAAAATAATAATTCAAGTCATGCAGAAAAATAGATCCGTCTTGTTGGGGACATGCCTTTGAAAATGTGCTGTGATTCACGCTGGTCAGACAAACAGTGGATGCTGATTTCTGATGCATTTTCCAGGAATGATGTGCTTGGTTGGGACAGAGGTTGTGATCTTAAGTGGACTGGATGTCTTGTGAGCATAGAAAAACTTTGAATGGTAGCCCCTGAAATGTGCAGCCATGCAACTGCAGACCTAGCAGTGATTCTAGCTCAGTGCCTTCTGCCCTGTCAGGTACAGAGTCATTTCCTCAAAGTCGCTAATCATTTCAGCTTCCACTTAATTGATTTTTAGAGTAGTCAAATGTGGTATGGATTGGAAATATTTTTTTCTAGAGTATCAAGGAGACCAAAGAAGATAATGGCGACTGGGCAAAGCCAGAAAACTGCATAGGTCAAAACAGAAGAAGATTGTTTAGTGAAGATGCTTCTGTGTGCTGTCATTAAAAGAATCATGTTTTCTTAGTGTCTTCAAATAAAATCTTTCAATGAACAAGCCTAGCAGGCAGTTGCCTTATACCCATTTGTGTCGCCACAGCCTTTGCCAAGATAACACATACACCTACTGAAAGATGTTTGTTCTAAATGCCTTCCACGCATTCAAACCCACCTTCTCACTGATACAGTAACCCCCGTGTATTCGCGGTCCGCATATCACAGAATCACAGAATATTCTGGGTTGGAAGGGACCTACAAGGATCATCAAGTCCATGGTTTCAATTAATTGGGGTTTATTTTTCAGTGACTTGTGGGTCCACGCGCGTGTGAAGATAGTGTAGTTAACTCAGCTCATGAATATGTAATGAGCTCATGATTATGTAAATTGGACCCACCTGACACCCACTGGAGTTGCCGTGCGCCCTCCATTTTCACCTTTTAAGGGAAAGGGGAACCGCCACCATCACAATGGAGGAGAGAGTGCTACTGGGTGGGTGGTGCGGAGGCTATATCTCGGCATGGCGGCACAGCAGGTGCCACATATGATGACTGGGAGGTTGGCAAGGATGGAAGTTGGCACATGCGACAACCTGCAGGTAGCGGGGGATGGGAGGTTTAACCCCAAAGCACACGCAAACGGGCGGGAGTGAATCCACTGGCTCCGCATTGCGACTCAGCTCTGGGCCCAGCGCCACCCCTGCCACAAACAAATACAGTTGACTTTCCAATACCATGGTAACGCAGGTCTTGCCCCCTACCTGCGTAGCCCTCCATCCATGTAGAATGGCAGTTCATTAATATACAAACTTGCCCCGCAACGTCACGCTGCCCCCTGGCACTGTTTCGGCACTGCCTTGCTGTGTATCAGTGTTTGTGTTCGCACTTACCAGTGCCCATGGCAACCCATGCTGGGAAAAAACCCCTTTTCTGCTCCGCTGGGAACACTGTCACAGGGAGCTGCAGGTGCTGCAGTCCTCTGGATGAGTAGACCAGGTCTCTCCATACTCTAGGTAGACATCTACCCCAAAAAAGTCTCGGACACCATGTCTAACATGAGAGTGTGTAAATCTTTTATAACTGCAAGCAGCCTGCTCGCTCGTAGCGGGAGTTGGCTCACGCTCGAGCCGAGCCGCAAGAGCGATGTGCACCCGGCTCAGCTCTGGTGGAGCCGAGCCACTGTGGCAACCTTGGGGCGAGCACAGCGTGGGCAGAGCAGTGCACCCATGGTCTGTGCGGCACAGCGTGGGGGTTGATTTGAATATTCATGACTGCCTAATTTGAATATTCGTGCATGTCACGTTGGGCAGGTGCAGTTGTGAAACGGGCCTCCTTAATGGCTTAATGGTGGCAAACTGGGAGCAGAACCTCTGCAGCTGCCCTGGCTCTGCACTCCAGCCCAGCTTTGCCCGTGGCGCTACCCCAGACACGAATACATAATGAAGATTTATTAAACAGAAATCAAAAGAGGGTAAAAGCCACTACTTAGGTCTGTTGCAGTCCCAGAAAAAGCAAACCCAAACAAAACACCTGTCCCAAACAAAGCAGCGGCGCATGGGTCTCAACCTTGCTTGCGTCACAGCTCTCTCGAACACTGGCTGTGTGCATTGCAGGCCGTTTGACAACGGTGACTGTCCCAGCCCGCACAGCTGTATCTCCTGTCGTGGAGTGCCAGGGTGCCTGCACTGCCGCCACACCCAGCACCAACCCCATTATCCAAGCCTCCCCCATGGTCTTGCTCTGGAGCAGCATGAGACGGCAGCCCAGGGCCAGCTGCCCTGGGTTTGTCGGAGCGACGTGGCACCTACACCATGTTTGAACACAAGAGACATACACTAGCAACCAGAAACCGCACTAAGCCCCAGCATAGAATGGGGAATGGGCAGTGGCAGGAGGCTCTGCATCTACTCAGCTCTGCTGAGGGGCAGTTGCTGGCTTCAAGGCTTCCCGCAGCACCGGCTGCTGCGGGGTTTCTGTACTTGGAAATGCAGCTCTGGTCCAGGAGCCAGGATTCCATGGCTGGGAAGCAGTAGAAGGTGTTCTCTCCACTTTAATGAGGTGCTATAGGGCATGCAGTGCTCCCAGGACTGCCCTCTAGAGCTCATTAGTAGAGGGGGCATGGCTATGGGCAGGGCCTAATTGAATATTCATGGTTCACTATGTTCATGGATTTAATGAGTCACGTGTTGTTCTTGGACTTGGTCCCCCGCGAAAAGGTGGGGCTCACTGTACCACAGTAGCTGCTGGTGCTGGAATGGACTTGTCAAGGTGAAACCCAGAGGAGAAGGTCTATGTCATCCTCTAGACACACTACTCCTGGATGCTGCCAGGCGTGCAGAAAGTGCAAGTGTGCAAAACACATGTAGGATATTATCAAGACTAACTAACCCTATGTTAAGGTCTGAGATGGCATCTATGTGGTCCCTGTGTATTACGGCATATTACCATTTTGGTCCAGAGTTTGCAGATTACCAATTCTATGCATGACTTCAGTCGCTCATGCAATATAAGACGCGTCTGTGCATTGACAGACGTGTAAGTCTGGAGTCTATTTCAGAAGAAGACTTTTTATATTTGTTCACTGTCAATACATCGATTGTTTTATTTAATAAATAATGTACTTCTTGTTATGATTAAATAGTATCAATTTAACTTGCGAAAGAGGACAGCTCACAGAACTTAATGCAATGCTAAAATAGTCTACGCTCTGGGATGTGCTCTCGGTCTCTGTACGGGTGTTAGGTGGTGAGTTGGACTAGATGATCCTTGTGGGTCCCTTCCAACTCATAATATTCTGTGATTCTGTGATTCTGTGATACATACTGAGTATCTTCTGTTGAGCTCAGGTTTATTTTAGCTGGACTTTTACCCAGTCCCAGAGGATCCATAAGCACTTCTTTTTGTAAATCCCCTTTCATCACCATAGATTAAAGTCTGAACATTTCATGACCAAAATGTGAAAACGTTTGCATTTCCCATTCTGGACTCAGATGAATGCAATGATTGCAATGTGTAATGTAAAATTACATGGGATGGGTTTGCACATGGTGCAGTGTGTATCTATATTGTCCAAGACAAAGTATGAAATTGATTCATATGGGAAACTGCATGTGTGATTATGTCATGTTGTGTATTGTTTTGAGTAATAACCATACATTTCTGATAAATGTGGTTCAGCTGTCTAGAAAATTATTTCATAGTTCTGAATTCAAATACATATAAATCATATCAAATCTGTCATGAAAGTGTAGAATGACTTCTCTGTGAACCTGCACGTATTATTGGATGAAATACTGCTGAAAATAATGGAATGTTGTGATGCACTTAAAATGCGAGCCTCCTAGGTGTTTTTCTGTAGCTGAGGACAACTGATGAATGTTAGGTAAAATGTAAAGCTTTGGTACAACACCACGAGTTAAAGCAGAATTTGTAAGTTTGCATGTAAAGTGATCTGTTTCTTGTAACTATTTTTTGCTATGTTAGAAACTGTAAAGTGCAAAATTCCTGTGCTTAGATTTATAGTATTAAGTGGAAGCTGCCAAGAAAGCATTTTTTAAATCAGAATCACACCATGCTAAAGGCAAAGTTACGATGTACATTCATAATTAGCCCATCTCATAGTTGTCTCTGGTGATGGACAGTGCATTTCCCTTAGTATTAATTGTCCTGATGGCCCTATATCAAATTGTATTATTGACAGGAATCAGTAATTTGAATTTTCATGCTGACACTTCAATATCTGGTCGGTTGCAGGAGTTTAGTGACCTATTAAGTGTAAATGTGAGTCTATTTTTGGAGAAGCCATCATCTTCTTTAGAGTCCCTCTTTTGGGAGGGTGGAAAAGGCTGTAAAAGAGTCGAGACACTTTGCATGTTGTGATGAAATACTGAAGTAGCATCTGGGCAAAAAAAGTAACTTCTAAGTATATAGACTGGGTAAAACCAACAGCCACTAAGTCATCCAATCCCCTTGTGCCTTCCCATGTGTGCTGTGCTCCCTGTGAGAGCAAGGATGGCCAGCAGCAAAGATAAACTCCTGTGAGACCAGCAGCACTCACTGCCCATCATAGAACACAAGTCCTGTGAAGAGTGACTGAGGGAGCGGGGGTTGTTTAGCGTGGAGAAGAGAAGGCTCAGGGAAGACCTTATCACTCTCTACAACTACCTGAAAGGAGGTTGCAGCCAAGTGGGGTTCTGTCTCTTCTCCCAGGCAACCAATGACAGAACAAGAGGACACAGTCTCAAGCTGCACCAGGGGAAGTTTAGTCTGGACATGAGAAAATAGTTCTTCACAGAAAGAGTGATTGAAATGGGCTGTCCAGGGAGGTGGTGGAGGCACCGTCCCTGGAAGTGTTTAAAACAAGACTGGATATGGCACTTAGTGCTATGGTATTAGGTACTAAGTTGGACTTGATTTCAAAGGTCTTTTCCAACCTAGTTAGTTCTGTGGTTCCACAAGAGTGGCAGAGGAGCACATATCAGCTGGTGGGTTGTATGTCGCAAATTAGACACTTGGCAGGTTGCACCTGCTTCCTGCAAGGGCAAGGATGTCCATCGAGCATTCATCATGCCTCAACCATCCTGCTGGGACTGGAGATGTTTGCTCTGCAGTAGAGTCTGGAGTGGTAGTGCTGCTGCATCCTGTGTGGAGCTGCCTTTGAAGCTGAGCTCTCAAACTGACTGCAGTAGAGAGCCAGAGCAATGGCAGTTGCATCCCCTTCAAAACCTACAGGCAGTGAGAAAGTGGAGGGGACGAGCTGTAAAAAAGCCAGAAAATGTCAGTAAGATCTATGTGTCTTTTCTTACTCTTAGGGTGTTTCAATGATTTGTTTACGGCATGAGAAATTACTTCTGTCACTGAAGAATTATTTCATGAAGAGAAGTAGGTTAGTGGTCTTGATCAGCAGACTAAAAGTGAGTTTCAGCAGGTTGGGTTTTGGAGGGTTATTTTATATTAACAGCACTATGGAGGGAAAAAAAAAAAAGGCTGGTTAGACGTTCTGTGCTTGTTTTCCTCCCTTATAACCAGCCCTGCCTTGTTCCCTAGACTGAAAGTCCAATGTCATAGCTCTAATCTCGTTATTTTTCCATGTTTGTTTAATTGATGAGCCAACTATTACTTCCTAAAAACTTAATAAATTAAAGTATAACACATGAAAATTTATGCTGTTATCTAATGTCAGGAAGCCACTAAAAGCTTCTGGATGTGTTGAGAGGTGAGAAAGTACTTAGGTGTAGTGATCAAGGTAAACTGGCAAGGGAAAAGTATCTCTTCAAACTCTCGGGGGAGTCATCAAAAGATTGTTTTTTTAAATAATAAATACATTAATAAAGAATCACAGAATGTTCTGAGTTGGAAGGGACCCACAAGGATCGTCGAGTCCAGCTCTTAAACAGCCCCACTGCCTCCCTGGTGGGAATTGAACCTCCGGTCTCCTGCGTGAGAGATGGGGATACTGACAACCATAATGAAGATTATCACTTAAGATACATCTTCTAAAATCTTACCAGTAGAGTACAAGGCAAACTTTTCTGTAGAGTTTGGCCTAGTATTTCCCACTGTTAAATGAGCACGTCAAACTAGCTTCAGAGATGATGGATGTACATATTTCTTGGTACCTGTTTGTCTGCTTGTGACTCTTAACAGTACAAAAGTGACAGACTACTGAGTGGGATCTCCTGGTAGTCTCTTAGTCCAGAGGTGTTTTCAGGGAAAAGGGAATAAGAATGTAAGGTTGACTAAAACTCAAGAAGTTTTGTGGTTGTGCTCAGCAGGTACATTGTTTCTGTTTTTAAGGACCACTGACAGTACAGATCACCGCATTTAGAATCGTTGCGAAATGCAGGAATACATGTGAGATGGGATATTTTTGAAAAAAAGCAATCTGAAATGCGTAGGAATATAAGAATAAAGGGTCACTTTTGAATTGTTTTGCTTTGTTTCTTCTTCCAGGCCTTATCAAGAAATACTGGAAAGAAAAATTTTGGAGAAAAATGAAAAAGAAATATGCACTATGTATTTTTGTCCCAGAGTAGGCAGTAAAATAATTGCTAGAGTAATGAAAAAAAAATTACCGCTGCACTTTTATATATCAGAATTCTTTCTGAAATTATAAGTAGTTTTAATAAACAACTTCATTTTGGAACCTGCAGTATTAGCCAAACACAATTCCTGTATACTGCAATCTGTACTATTCTCAGTCCTTTGTAAAGTACACTGTTATGTATTGTCATGTTTCTGGACTAAGATTTTTTCACTAGAAGCATCTGATTTACTTTTATTGTAGAGTGAAGTACCTGTGTATATGCTTGTTTCTGAAATCTTCATGTTTGTTTGCAAGTTACTGAAATTGACACTTTATCTGTTTCAGCATTTTTTCTCTGTTCTAGGTATATGCCATTGGGGCATATTCATAAAAGTATGTGCTAATAGAGCCTTGTCAGTATTACTTGTAATATTTAAAAGTATTTTATCATTCATTTCATGCAAACATATATAGCACTGGTCACTCATTTTAAGATTAAGATATGCATAATCATAATATAGATAAACACTCGTTTTGATAAGTACTCATCTGTTGCAGGTACTTTTTTTTCCTCATTCCATTTTTTACCCTCATTCCATTTTACTTTTTTTCAGGAAAAGTGTGATACTCCTGTACTCTCCCCCAACACCTTTAAAACCTGTGGAGACTTCCCACATCTAACTCAGGGCCATGAATCTAGGTAGATAATCAAGGAAGAATAACAGTTCCAGTGAATATCTTTTCCCTTGCCAATAAATTGGCATAACTTCCATTCTGTCAGTGGTAAAATAAAATGGCAGGGTTTTTTCCTTTTCTTTCAGGTTAAATTATGAGCTTTCTTACTGTTCGGTCTAAGGTTTTATTTTCCAGTTCATTTTGTTCACTGACATCTTCATCAGACCTTTTTAGATATGAAGCTATGGACATTGCATCGTTCCAAAGGTGGAGTGTCCATTTCAGAAATAAATCTCTAATCACCAAGTCCATCTAGGGCTGTAATTTTTTTGTCTGAAGGTTCAAATGTGATCATTGCATCTCCACTGGTTCCCCTCCCATTGCACATTCACACACTCTCTCAGCTACAGGCAGAATTGCAAACAGGTTCATGTACTGCAACCTGAAGGGACGAATCTGGCGTATTTATAAGGAGCTTGGCCTAGTACCAATTTGGTACCATTCTTTCCCTTTCCCCTTTTCCGTTTGATGCCTGGAAGAAACTCTTCTCCCTAAGCAGCTCCAGCTGGCTGCTTAGATACCCTGTTTGAGCAAATAGCATGGATCTCTAGCTCCATAATGCTGTCCAACTGCTTATCTGATTCCTGTTCAAGCATAAGGTCTGCTTGGATCTGATCTGGTGGATTGAGGGAAATGTTGCAGGCGGTATCCTGTCCAACTGCAGATGAGTGTGACTGACTGCATACATAGGAGCAGAAATTCAGTCCTTATTTTGCCACAGGCTGCTTTGGCAGCCCTTAAGGCAGTATTTTTAGTTTGCCTGTGTTTTCCTTTCTCAAAAGTGGGGTAAGGATAACAAAACTTCCTGATCTTCAAAGTAAGTAAATTGTGTGATATTCTGTGGTAAGGATATACACAGCCTGAAAGCGTGTAATTAAAAATGAGTTTGATGGAGATTGAAGATTAATTTCTCAGTATCACCAACTTCAGGAGTAAAAGGAGTTCACATGCCCCAAAAGTTGGCAGCACACTGGCCCCCATGACCTAACATGTAACTCTGGGTTGCCAAGAATTTTCCTGTATTGGCCCTTGCTGCTCTCATTTTTAGGTATTTCTGCAGTAACTACAGAGACAAAAACATTAAATACAGAGGCCAAATATCAGAATGAGAAAAAAAAATGAATTATCAAAGGTGGTTTTGTCCTAAGGTTCAGGATAGCGTGAGATTAACTGAGGGTTTCCATATGAAGCTGTTATTTTGTCTATGTCTCCGTGACCCTCTTGGAGTAAAAAACACACTCATACCTTGCATATTCGCGCTTTTGGTTTCAGTTTTTCTCATCCTCACGTTTTTTTCAGCGATAGCTCCTCAATTACTCTTATGGTTATCCTGTTGGCACATGCACACAGTGTCCTTGCTTCCCCAGGGGGCAGGACAGCCACGCCCCACAAGGTGGGGTGGCTTGCTCAGGGACCGCCCAGAGTCCCTCCCATATGAGTGTTGTGAAGGTTATATGGTGTCAGTGCTTTATGACAGCTGCTTGCCGCAGGGCCATGGCGGTTCTCCCTCCATCAGGCATGGACCTGTGGGAGCTGCCGCCATTGCCCGGCCCAGGTCCAGCTCCTGCTGCCCATAGTGCTCAAGCCACCATGCACAGCAGTCTCCGTTGGGCTTGGCATTCTCTGCCGGGCTCGGCAGTTTCCACCCGGCTCAGCAGTCTCCGCAAGGCTCATCAGTTTCTGCCTGGCTTGGCAGTTTCCGCTGGACTTGGCAGTCTCCACCCGTCCCTTGTAGGGCTGGGCTAGAGTTAGCTAGCTCCATAGTACATGCCTCTCCTGCAGCAATGCCAGTGCTGCTGCCAGGGGGGGAAGGGGAGCCCTAGGGGCTTGGTTGGATCCCCCACCCCACCCCACGCCGCTCCCTTCCCTGCTGCTCCCGGTCCTGCTGCTCTCTGGGTGTGTGGCAGGGCTTGGGCTCCCTGCACAGGTGACTTGGCAGCTCTGGCACCTCCACTGTCATCTCCTCCTCTCCCAGGGTGCAGTGTCCTGCAGCCACTCTGCTGAGCCGCTCATGCATCCCTCGCCTTGCGTCACTCCCTTCCCTTGCCGTACCAGCAGCGGTGCTGTCTCCTCCTGCTGCTGGGGAGATTCCCCACTCTGCTGGCCACCCCCTCACCGCCCTATATCCCTAACTTGGTGGAACAGAGCCTCTCTCTGTCCCCTAGCATGGGGCTTGGGGGAATGCAGCCTCCCTCTGTCCCCTAGCATGGGGCTCAGGGGGAACACAGCCTCGCTCTGTCCTTGGGGATGGGGCTCAGGGAAATGGAAGCCTTCCCCTGGCATGAAGGTGGCAGGTGCTGGCACACAGTGAGGGGAGGGGCAGGGAATACCTCTGGGTAGGAGGACCCCTGCGAGCCCCAGATGATGTCGGCTCTTTGCTGCCGCCACTGGCGGGGAGTCCAGTGGGTGGCTGAGAACCCTGTAGATTCTCGAGGGGTTCTGTGGTTGGAGAGGTGTCAAAAGAGATTCCTTTCGCTCCCATGTGCCGTGAGAAGACGTGGAGAAGTGTGTGAATGCCCTCCAGCACTCCAGGACTTAGGGAGGCGGGACAATGGGTGTGGCTTAATTGTATATTCATGATGCGCCTATCTTTGTGGAAAAGGGCATTCGCAGCACTAGAGGACACCTGACCCCCTGCGAATTTCAAGGGTTCACTGTAATTCCTAACTTTAATTACAGTATTTTTAAAAGAGTATCTTCTAAATTGTTTCTGCTTAGAACTACAAAATAGAAAAATCTTGGTCTTTTTCTACAAGAAAAGGCAAGTATTCGCATAATTATTTGGATGAGTGAAGGTAGAGGAGACAGAATAGCTTTAAACCTACATACCTTATGATGCCTGTCAGTTTTTATGAGGTAAAACCAGCCAAGATATCCATATAAATTTATTTTAGTGATTCAAAATAGTCTTTTGGAAATTTTAACTTTTTTTTTTTCCAGTTTAGCATGAAATTCTTTTCCAGAGAAAGAAGAGGAAATGAAGTAAATTAATAAAGGAAAAACTTGCCAACAAATGATGAGCTTTGAATTGCTGTCAGTAATTATAAAAAGTTCAGTATTGTTATAGAAGAGTCTGTTACCTGTTCTCCTCTTCTGCCACTGCTAATTGAAAATAGAGTAGAGTGACTTTATTCTTTACAATTAATTTTACAGCATTCAACAAGACGGGGAATCCAGGCTGTTTTCAGCTGGATAGCAAACAGCAGTGCCATTCTTTTGGTCAAAAAACCCTGTCCTCTTAGTGAAAAGTGATCCAACTGCTTTCAAAATAGGCACATCTGTATTCTGTAGTACTTTGTCTCTCAGGGATACTTGATGTATGCTCCACCAGCTGAAGAATGGGTGAGATAGAGTTCCAGAATCAAAGGCATGAAACTACATCTCATCCCCCAAAATTTAAGCACCCCTATGTGTTTTTTATTTAGAAAAGCTAATATCAATCTATTTTAGGTAGTACAGCAGACAACTTCTGTTCTTCATTTTCCTCACTACTTGTAGTTTCTGGTGGGCACTTAAAAACTTTAAATATACATACTTGTGAATACTAAATCATTCTATTGCATCATTATGAAAATAAATTTTTCTGTATTCAGTTGCTGAAATACAGAATTCAGGATGGAAATGCAAAGCAAGTGTCCAGTCATGGCTTTACTCCCATATTGAAAGTGCAGTGTGTTTGAGATATTTGGAAGACACATTGAAAATCAAACATTGAGGGACAGATGTAATTTTACTTTGTAAGCAGTGTTTTTTGCTTGTAGACTATTTTCCATGGTGAGTTGAATAGGACAGCTCCCAGTCACTGTCACTTCCTTGCCCCAGTATAATCAGGTATCAGTGAAGTAAGTACAGAGACACTTCACTACATGGCCCTTCTGCTATTGCTATTTCATATCTTCGCGGGGATTTTTCTTTCAAAGATGCTTTGGTTCTTTGCGGCATTTCCACGTCTGCACATGCACATGCGCCACAGTTGCACAAGCTGGGACACACTCACCGCTCTGGAGCGGACGTTAAGTTGCTGCTTGCAAGCCAGCTGTGATGTGCTCATCACTTGGGAGTGGGCTTTAACAGAGTCACTGCTTGTAAGCCGCTCAGCAGTGGCCTTTAACACAAGAGGGTGCGGCGCTGTGGGAGCACTTTCCCTGGGGCTATATATCTCCAGGTGCTGGGTTTGCAGCTTGTGGGAACACACAGCATTTGGCGCTTGGCTTCTGCTGCAGTTCGCTTCACCGAGGCCACCCTGCATCCTCCCCCCCACCACTGTGGCCGACCCGATATCGCTGGCACAGCTTCCGCCATCAGCATCACCTCCCCCTGCCTGTTCCTATGGAAAGAGTTACCTCCAGGACACACACACACATGTGCACACAGCCAGTCCCTGCTCCTACTCCACAGATGCTTGCCATGCCTGTCTCGTCCCCGGAAAGGTGTGACCCGGGGACAGACACTGGAGAGCACCGCACCTTGGGACACCCAGGGGGAGAAGCAGCCAGACACCCTGTTCCTGGAACACATGAGCAGGTGGTGGGCACAGGGAGCCCTGGGGTGGACGGAGGGTTCCCAGCACCCGTGTAATGGGCACTGCAGAGAATAAACACAGCACCCTGGCTGCCCTGGTGGGTCGTGGGAGCTCCCTGCTCCCCATCAGCTGCCTCGCGGTGCTGGAGGAGGCGGCAAAGGGTTCCTATGACCATGGTGGCAGCGAAAGTGGAGGCATGACTGCAGGTAAGCCCACATATTCCCTGGGTGGAGAGGAGTCAGAAGAGGTTCCCTTTGCTTCCCTAACCCATCTGAGGGTGTGGGGTGGCACCGGGAATGCTCCTCAGCGCTCTGGGGTTGAGGGGGGTGGGGCGACAGGCCTGGCTTATTTGCATATTCATGACCTGCCTGTCTTCGTGTATCAGGGGCTTTGCAGCACCTGAGAAGACCCGAACCCCCGCAAGACTTGAGGTACTATTACTGTATTGCTGAACCAATTGGTTGGGCAAAAGATCTGCTACCTTTCCCAAAAGAATAGTAAGAAGAGGCAGGCTTCTGATCAAGCCTTCATGCTGCTGGGTTAGTAGGATTAGGAGAATAGTTAGCCACACCAGCAAGGCAGTCAAGGTATTTTGTCTTTGTTGTAAATGCTTTGTGATTAATTTAACAGGGTTGGAAAGGATAGGAAAGCAGGCTGGGGTGACATGCTGGCTGATGCTGAGGTGGTTGTGTCCCACAGGGCTGCCAAAAGAGACATGTCCACTCCTTTTTCTCATGTATATCAGTGTCAGTGTTCTTTTTGCTGTAAGCTGTAGTCCATTTTAGCCCAGCTGGTTCCTGGTGTTGGCTCCTGGTAAGGCTGGCTGCATGACAGTCAATGTTGGCACATAAGAGGGAGCAGGACTGGAGCCAGACCGCAGCTGTTAACAGCAGCAAGGATTTGGACTGTGCTGCAGAAACTCTGTTAACCACAGCTTCAAGGTATGGTTTCACATCAGAGCTGGACTGACCTAGAGGAGGGGTGGAGGATGAGTGGGATTGACCTTCTGGTCACAGCTGGCTGTTAGCAGGCTTCCCCAAACTTCAGGCTTGCTTGTCTTCTTGTCTTTTTGTCTATGGAGCTTCAGTGACCATTCTTGATGTCTAGTTAAATGCACTTCCCTCTCACTGCTGTCTGTATGCTGACATGATATTAACATGTCTTTGCACAGAGAAAATACTTAAAGAATATTCTATTTTCATAGTCAAGCTCTGTTCAACCTAAACTTGGGCCCCTTTTGCATCATTCTAGCCTTTAATTGCTTGATGGATTTCACAGGATCCCATCTCATTCAATACATAGAACAGAATGTTCTCACTGGGCAAGGGAGGATGCAGGAATTTTTGCCTTACTCTTCACTTGCTGGACTTGTTTCTTATTTAAGATCTCATAATAAAGTTGTACTTTGGAGGCAGAATAGCTTCTTATGAGTTCCTATGCTTTTTATCACAGTAATACTTGGATGTTTTGAAAGAGCACATACTGATTTTTAGAAGACTACTCCCAGATGGAAGGAGGCAACACATTCATGCACTCAGGTTTTTCACCCCATTCTGTCTGAGCAAACCAGAGTGGTGTTTTAACATTTCACAGAACCACAGAATCACAGAATANTGACTCTTTGGGAGAGGAAGCCTAGAGAAGGTAATGTCAAAAGTATCTCCTCATTAGAATTCAGCAAACAATTTCATGATTTGCTTTTAACGGAGTAACTTCATCTGAAACCAGGTCTTTGAGATCCTTGGTCTGAAACACTAAGCATGTAGAAAATCGGGAATGTGTAACTAGTGACTGCTTGTGAAAAGTCAGGAAATGATTTGTGCAGCACCTTCAATTGATTTCGTGTTAGAGGCAGGGACAAGATCCCGTTCTCCAGGGAGCCACTGAACAGTGTTAAACGGGAAATACGTTTCCAACTGTCTATCTCAGCTTTCTGTGCATACGATCACAGAATCACAGAATATGATGAGATGGAAGGGACCCACAAGGATCACTGAGTCCAACTCCTGGCCCTGCACAGGACCATCCTCAAGAGTCAGACCATGTGCCCGAGAGTATTATCCAGATGTTTCTTGTACTCTGGCAGGCTTGGAGCTGTGACCACTTCACTGTGGAGTCTGTTTGGTGCCCAGCCACTCTCTGGGTGAAGAACCTGCAGCAAACAAGTGGCAGTCAGGCAGGCAGTCTGCTTTAGGATTGCAGAACCTACTGCTGAGATTTCATATTCTCTTCAAATGGATCTGGGTGGTGCTGGTGCTGGCCAGGGATAGCCGTGCTCTCTCAGAGCTCATACCTATTTTCAGAAAGGAGAAGTGTTTTCCACCAGACAGTTCCTTGCTGTGGCTTGCCAGGCAGCAAAAATGCTAGGCAGATGGGGTGATGTGAGGTTGGCCAGGACAGGCTGGTGTGGAGGACTTGGGTTGTCTCAGAGCAATAGTAGTTCAATGACTTCAGCCTGTTAGGAAAACAGAGCTGCTCAACAAGAAACAAACCCACTACTCAGGTCAGGCTTGTATGGAACTTAGAGCACCTTAAGTTTGCATTTCCTAACTTGCTTTAACTTGGAAGGAGCAGGTTGTAAGTCTAAAACCTTAAAAATAATTTGAAGAACAAAATGAATTGATTTTAAAAAATGGAAAGTGTAATAATTTTTCCATTTTGACTCTTTCAAGAAATTTTTTTTTTTTTTGATCCTAGGATTGTGAAGTGTAGCTCTGTCATAGGCACTATGATGAGAGATACCAGTTCCTTGATTATTTCAGCTATTACTTTCTCAGGGCAGGAGGAAGGTGTGGTGTTTAAAATCCTTTCTATTAGGCTCCATGGTTACTTACTGAAAGCAGTAATGAAATGGAAATTAATTTTTCTGTTTCATCCAGGCTACTGTTTGATCCACCAAAGAAACTGTACTTCTTGCTTCTTCCTTCTCGTTTTATCAGATGGTTATTTTGCTTTTACATTATCTATTTATCTTACCTGCCATCTTTTTGTTCTCATTCTTTTGTTCTAATGGTGCAGACCCAGGGTATTTGACTATTACAGTTGGCCCTCTTCCACTTCGCCCCCATATTGTGGCTTCACATCTTAACGGCATGACTTTTCAGCGATGAAGGAGGCCCTTATTCACAACTGCACATGCGTGACCTGGCATGCATGAATATTCAATTAGGCAATTCAGTCTGTCCCTCCGCTCTGAGCTGCTCCAGCCCCGCTCTGCCCGTCCGCTCCAGGCTGCACTGCCCCCCACCCCCCGCCCCAGGCTCACCCCTCTTTCCCTCAGGGTTGCTTTGGGTCACCTTGGCTCCCCCCTCCCTCCACTTGGGGCCACACCATCTTCCCCCACTCCCCTCGGGGCCGCGCCGTCTCCCCCCCCCTGCCCTCAGGGCCCTGCCGTCTCCCCTTCCTCCCCTCAGGGCTGCTTGGGGCTGCTGGGACAGCAGCACGGACAGCTCCCCGCACCAGTGTCCCTGGTCAACAGAAAAGGGTTTTTTTCCCAGCGTGGGGTGGCTGCAGGCACCAGGAAGCGCCGACAGAAACACCAATACATAGCAAGGCTGTGCCAAAACAGTGCCGTAGTGCTGGGGGTGCTGTGCAAGAGTGCGGGGCAAATTTGCATATTAATGACTGCCAATCAATGCAGAAGGCAGGCTTCGCTGGACATGAATAAGACTGCAGTTCGGTGGTATAGGAGCCCTGACTGTATTTCATCTCTATTCACATGAAGCCACTT
Source organism: Pitta sordida (assembly GCA_013390025.1). Classification (NCBI taxonomy): domain Eukaryota; kingdom Metazoa; phylum Chordata; class Aves; order Passeriformes; family Pittidae; genus Pitta; species Pitta sordida. The sequence goes on from WEKX01000696.1 coordinate 100,752, forward strand.
GACCTTACATATATTGGCAGGGCTACAAGCTTTGCCTCTACTAAGAAAGAAAAGTGTATGCCACAAACTGTATGTTGTATACATTTGAGTATTTTGCCTTTTTAACTGCTGATGACCAGGCAGTTCCCAGTTTACAGCTTCTAGATCTCTTTGATTACAAATGCTTAGTCTGTGCTCCTCTTTTAGTGTTCCCTTCTTTCTGTTGACCTATTGCCAGATATAACTCATATGTCTGAAAACATGGAAGAGTTGATGGAGCAACTATCTTTTTTCTCTGGAAATAGTTCGGTGGGTTTTTGCCTTGCTGGATTCTGTGTTGTGTTTATCTCTGTCCACTCCAATGTTTAAAATTGCCGTGAGAAAATGGAAAGGTCAAATGCTGTAGAATTTCCTTGCAAATCTGCTTTCTATGTCATGAAATATGAAGGTTTTTAAAACTAACTAAAAGCTTTGTTGAAACAACTGGAGAATGATAAAATCTATGAATTCAGATGAAGCAATGGTGGAACAGCAACACAGTTATTTTAAACCTTATGTAGGCAGATGCAGGTTTTTTCAATCTGTTTTGGATCGTCTGTGGTAATATAAAATGGTGTATTACTATTAACTGTGGAAAACTTGAGGTTTTCCTAAGCATGCTTCTCTTTAGAGAGTATTATTCGGAAGATTAGTGTTGGCACTATAACAAGACACATCCTCCTACACATGGTTCCTTCTATGTATTTTTGGTAGCAGATAGCCCCAGCTGTCTACTGATGGTAGTGAGAACCTCGAAACTGATCATAAACCTGATATGTATTATACATGTATTAAGCACCAGTGTATTGTGAAATTTTTCTAATTATCTGTTTGAAATAGTAATTAATTAGAAAAAAGGTCTTAGTTGCCCGATGATAGACCTTTCCTGAATAAAGCAATTAGACACTGTGAAGCTGGATAAGGAGTGTGATGTAACTTTATGTAGCCCTTAAGAAAAAAAGAAATGTGTAGCTTTCAATCTGTTAATAAGCTGAGTGGAGATACAGTAGAAGGGAAAAACTAGGCGCGTTGAATGTAGTATTACAGCAGGTTTTATAGCTTGCATGTTCAATAATTTCTAATTTTATAGACTAGAAACCTCCTTTCTTTTTCGGTGAGCTTTAGTTTAGATATTGAATATTAGACTTAGGGCTGTACTAAGACAGAAATGAAGAAGGAAACTAGAAGAAACCTGACAACCAAAAGTTCCTGCTCCATTGGAGTTGTGTGTTCTTACTTTGTTAAATAGGATTACAGTTGACCCCCGCAGCTATGGGCTGTTGGGTCTGCCCCTATTCACCCGAGTTCTGGAATCCATGAGGATAACAAACCTAATAAGTATTCAAGTACGCCATGCCCATAGCCATGCCCCCTCCACTAATAAGGTCTGGAGGGCAGTCCTGAGTGCATGGCTCCCTCTGTAGTGCTTCATTAAAGGAGAGGAAACGCCTTTTGCCGCTTCCCAGCTCCCGGAAGGCAGCTGCTGTTCTGAGCACAGAAACACACGGCTGTGAGCCTTGAAGCCAGCACCTGGGTGCCTTGTGGATCCGAGCGGGCGCGGAGCCTCCTGCCACTGTCCTATCCCTGTGTGTCTGTGCTGGATTTTATCGGGGTTTCTGGTTGCTGGTTTGTCTCTTGTGTTCAAACACGGCAGAAGCGGTATGGCGCTCCAGAGCACGACTCTGGGGGAGGCATTGGGAATGACTTTGGTGCTGGCCAGGGCGGCGCCATAGGTACCCTGGCGCTGTGTGATGGGAGTGGCAGCTGAACAGGCTGGTACAGTACCTGCTGTTCAAAGGGACTGCGGTGCACCCAACCAGCACTCGGGAGAGGGCCGGGGTCCACCTCCCTGCCTCTTGCCAAGGCTGTCTGCAGGAGCATGGGCTGGCAGCAGCTGTGCAGGGCGAAAGAGCTGGTGATCTGCTCCTGCTGCCGCTCCTGAGATGCATGGGGTGGGGGCGGATGGCAGCTGGTGCAGCACCAGAGGACATACGCGTCCCATGCCAGGAGCACCTGCAGCCGTGCTTGTCCCTGCGCCTGCTGCCCCAGCCCACAGCTTTCTCCCCTTCCCTCTTCTACCCTCCCTCAGCACCTCCTCTGCCCCTAGAAGGGACTCCCCAGGCCTGTCCGGTATAGACTGTCTCTGTGTTTATGACATGACAATAAACATCTACCTACAAAAAACCCACTCTCCTGCTGCCCGGAAGGAACTTTTTTATTTTGGGCAGTGAGGGGGGGTTCTGGTGCCAGCCCAGGGATTGGACTCTGATGTTGGAACCCACGCCGCTGGCATTGGGACACACCAGGCTATGTCGCCCATGTCTCGCTGGTGTGGGCAGAGCTGAAGCACAGTGCTTCCGTCCACCTGGGGATTAAATTTCCCGTCCGCTGCCCCCCCGGGGTCATCCTTAGTGGTGGCAACTGTCCCCCACCTCCCCCTGGTTCGCAGCGGCACTGCACTGCCGTGCCTGGAAGTGCTAGCACGGCCCCGGTGCCTTTGTGCCGGCTGCGCAGCAGTGCTCCTGGCATCACGGGCATGGCAGCAGTTCCCCTTCCTCCTGCTTGGTGAGAATGAAGGATGTGTGGCAAGTCTGGTGGGCAGTGATGGCGGATGGGACCAATTATATATTTATAAGCTCATTATATATTCACGAGCTGACGGGTTCATGGTACGTTCTGCGCACGTGCCAAGGGGGTTGCACAACTTGCTGAAAAATCACTTGTGACTGTTCAGATGCCGCAAATTACGGATTGTGAATATGCGGAGGATCACTGTAGCTCATATTGATGAATAACTGAAGGTAGGTGGTACAAACATGGTTTAGTAAGAATCACTAAAAAGTTTGAGTAATTATAGTGTTGAATCCTTTGGCTACTGTTAGTGTTTGAATAAGAACTGTTTTCTTTTTATTCAAAGTGAGCAAATACTAGACTTACATCACATATCTTTTAAATGTTTATGGTTGTCGTGACTTCCATAATGCATAAAACTGCAAGGAAAATAAGTTGTGCTTTTTGAACAGCAAGATTCATAATTCTCACTGTTGGAATTTCATTGTTTTTTAGGACCAGTTCTTTTAAAGAGTTTTGCTTTTAATATAAATGCGTAATTGTTTTACATTTTCAAAGGAATAATAATGACATTGTGTTGCTTTCTAGATAGTTCAAAGTTTAGGAATGAGACTTTTATTTTAAGGTTGCATGGGATCTCCCAAAGGCATTTCACTTTTGACCTTTAGATGAAATAAATGGATGTTCCCTTTTTGTAGGACAGACAGAGCCTACTGGTGAAGTGTAAAGGCATTTCTTATTTAGCACAAAGTCAAGCTTTATGTGTGGAATTAGATATACAGATTAAGCAACAGTACTAAAATGAAGTAATGCCAATATAATACCAATCTTGTTTTCACCCTAAATAAGTTTACATTCTTAGACACAAACTGCTAATGTACATCTGTGTTATTAGGTCTGTCTTTAGCTACTTTTCTTCTATTTTTCCATTCATGATTTCATAGCAAGAGATACCTATGCATGTATGTGTATTCTGAAGGTCAGGATTTATTTCTACCAAAGTACAGGGTGTCTACCTTGTGAGGCAGTACACATATTTGCTAGCAGGTATGTCTGATTTTCACAGTAGAACAGTTTTGAGTCTAGATAATGGGAAATAAATAGATACCTGGTTTGTGACTTCTGCAGTGCATATATCTTTAACTCCATCTTCCTTGTATCATGGTGTTTGTAACATGTTGATTATTTCAGCTGTTCTTCAGGGGGCTATATGTGCAATGATTTTGTGTGGCATTGTTTTTTTTAATAAATGTTAGAGAAAAAATGTCATGCGCTGGAAGTGAAAGACAAAGAGATTTTTAATGATGCTCAGTAATCTGCAAAAATCTGTTTACGAAATCTGTCTATGAAATAGCTTTTTTGAAGTGCAGAACCAATCAGAAGGTGCAAGCTCTGAACCTGTTGGGTGGATTGTCCAGCTTTTCAGCAGTGGGATATATGTAGCCCTGAGGGGTGACAAGGTTTCACTTGTCAGTCCTGCCCTCCCCAGAAGAACTGTACTCAGATGATCACTACCAGCAGCTGCTTGACCTAGCTGGGATTGTGGGGTCTGTTCAGTTTTGACTGGACAGCGCTACAAGGAGGAGGTGAATGTTGTTTCCAGTTATTTAATGTACATGCAAAGTAGGTCAAAGCATCTACTTCCATTTTTGGGCACTTGGTTTAGATGTACCCACAAAGATGACAAAACTCACCAACATCGTTACTCTCCATCATCTCACTTCTGCTGGACCTACATAGTTTGAGGGAATAATCAAGAAAAAATGTGTACAGATAAAGTGTTAATCACTATTCCATAAACTGCTGCTTTGAATGCAAAGTAATATTGTATAGCATTAAGTATATCCCAAAGGCAGAGTGTGGCGCCTCAGTACTACAGTGTTGTGCATTTACTTTTTCAGGAAAGTTCTAAATGAGTTTCAGTATTTAAATGGACTATTGCTGAGTTACCTTTTTTTACAATTTTGAGTCAAAATATGAATCTTGCACAGGCCTCATGTTACCGAGAAGCAGGAATCTTGTGCCTGAAAGGGATTTCACAGAAGCAAGGTCTTTTTTTTAAAGAGTAGGTGCTTCTAAAAGTGTTTAAGAGGCCTGAGCTCTGAATAACCCGAGTTAAGTGCAATTCCTTTGTTTTGCTGAACTTCCTCACCTCTGTGGTTTGAGCCCCATTTCCTATTTAGATGAAAGAACTGCAGAGAAAGTTAAACCTCCCAGGTGCAATAGTGCCTGCAGGGTTGCTTTTGTATGTGAGAGATGTCTCTAGCAGATGAGGAGAGAATAGATGTCTTTGTGTAGGCTCTGCTTTGCTGCTTTCATCTGACTATTTGTTTTGTGGATGCACTCTTGAGTTTTAATGACCTTTCTATACCTTTGCTGCCAGTGCAGGGCTCTGGTGTTGTGAAGAGATTCTTAGCTCTCTTCCTGCCTCTGATTTTATCAAAGGTAAAGACAAGGGAGGGAGAGGCATTTCACTTCCCAGTATCCTTCTCAGCACTTAAAGTAACAGATAGAGCATCCAGACTGGCCACTGTTTAAGCCAAGCAAGTTGGACTAGACACTGGTTACACTCTGTGCTGGTAAGGTCATAGAAAGAGGTGTTTGTCCCATTGATTTCCTTTGTCCTGTGGGCTTGAACTAACCTGTTTCTGTCTGATGGTCAGTGTACATATTTTGAAAAGCTGTGGAAATACTTTTCTAGCTGTACAGCTTTAATTTTTGCTTTACTTATGGGAAAATGGAAGGGTGAGTACAGTTATAAACTAAAAATTATCAGTAACCTGTTTTGAACTATCAACATGTGAATTTGGGGAAGGTTCTTTACTTTTAAGAAGTATGCCTGTGTTGGAATAAACAGGTGGAAAATTGGAAGCAAAAGCATTGGTAGAACTTCCTGTTGCCTCCATGACAGGAGAACAGGGGGAACCAGACCTTGTCTGCGTAAGGGTGGTGGTGGGAAGCAGCATGAATCAGATGCACCCAAAATAGTCTCCTGTTTCATAGAAACAGTGAGTTCAGCAATTCCCCTCTCGGTGTTGGCTGCAGGAAAAAAAAAAAATCTTGCATTCTTCTAAGTATTTAACCCGTCATCCAGTGCAGTTGTGAAAAATACAAAAAGATTGGAGTCCATAAAAGGAGATAATTTGAAGTTAATGGGGGCAGCTCTGTGTCACACAGCAATGGAATGCAAGCCATCATGCCTCTCACTTTTGTGTTCTGCTCTATTAAATTAAGCTGCCAATTTAATTCATGTCTGTACTAAACAAAACTTTACATGACATAACAGAAATTAGCTGATGTTTCTGCCTTGTTGCCTCGGCTCTTTCATAATACTGTAACTTTCTGCCTGCCTGAGGACAGCAGAGTGAACCTCAGTGTGAGCTAGAAGGCAGGAGACTGAATTGTTGAAGCTCTGGAGTTGATTAAAAGGTTGGCCAAAATGTCCACTCTGCCTCTGCTATGCTTCCTGATACATATTAACCTAAATTGGTTAAATATACAACTTGATTTATGAAGCACAAAATTGCTTCAGCAGAGGAAAGCTACCTAAGTCTGTAGATATGTCATTGCCCTCATTGTTTTTTTCTTCAGTTAATAAGTTAGTACATTACTAACTGGAATTAATATGGGATGCAATAAGTGAAATTCTGTGTATCTGAGTGTGTTTGATGAGCCAGGAGCATCAAAATAAGGTGAGCCTGATTATGACTGCCCCTAAAGTTGAAGACGGATAGATTTGACAGCAGAGAATTCCATATGGGAAAAATTCTGTCAAAAAACACTGAAAATGGACATGAGAGAGGAGGCAGCTGTGCCCAGGTGGCTGATGGCCGGGGTAATGGAGATCGTTTGGAAGTCTGTATGCCTTTCGTGCTGTGCTCTCCCTCTCCTGTGTTGCTTTAGCTATAGGCAGGTGCAGAGCCATGGTGCCCCAGGCTGCCCAGGACAACCTGTTTCTCTTTGGAGAGGCTGTCATGTTTCTGATCTCAGACAAAGTGGGGGACAGAAGTTAGCCTCTGTTTTGTCTCTTCGTTCCCTGAGAGAGGACCCTGTAGCTGTTGTGGGGATGAGGATGACAGCAGGGACACGAAGGAGGGGAAAAGGAGGGAGGGGAAAGTGACTGTGACAGTGGTGGTCAAGTGAAGATATATCTTCACCGAGTGGGAACCCAAATATTTGCAGCCTTGTTATGCTGACCAAATATGACTAATGCTTGGAAGACTACTGGTCAGTTGCAACCATTGATCTGTTAATTGAAGATGGCTTTTGTCTTAATCTCCTGTATTGCAACATGTTGGAGATGTGCGTCACTAGATGTTTACTGTTGAAGATTACTGTTGTTCTTCCAGACTGCCTTGAGCGTCCTGAGTTTTGAGAACTTGAGTACAGTTGTTCCACTGTGAGTTTTAGAAACATATGTTCAAGAATATATATCTTTCATATTCCATTTGTGCAGCTGCAAACAAAAACTTGGTACTATCTCTTACTTGAGGGAAAAAGTAAAGAACGTGCTGTACCCATGGATGAGTCATCATTCATTTCTTTTCTATGAGAACTTTTAAATGCTGTATTGCATGACCTTTGTCATTTTTGTGTACAGTGGAAAAAATATACCAAGCCAGGAATATCAATGAAAGTCTTCCCAATAACCAAAAACAGGCAAGTAAGTTCCCGTTGGGTCTTTCCTTTTTTTTGTTCTTCACTAAATGTGTCTTTACTGTGGAACAAATGATGATGGCTGCCTGAGAATTTACACACTAAATAGGCTTTGAGGTCATACAGCCCCTGAGACTAACCAGCATTATCTGATCTTATATCAGAGGAGTGGGGCTTTTTTGGTAGGCAAACTGAGTCAGGAGCAAACATGTCTGCTTCTATGTTTTGGATTGAAATACTTATTTATATTATTTATTACTGGTTAATATGGATAATTCATTTATTGAAAGTAATGTGTGAAGCTATCCCCTGTTCATTTGGTGCTGCACTGAAATGGGTGTAAGATGGTAGAGGTAAAATCAAAACTTCACACCTAGACCTGAAATAAAGCTAGAACATCTAGGACAAGGCGCATGTCTCAGGTTTGTTCCCTCACGTACTTAGAGTAATGTTATTACCTAGTGCACTGTGTAATGCAACAAGCATTTCTCATCCACCCCCTTTCCCCCGAAACATGTGGGATTCTTTTTCATTGAGAGTTAATGGTTGGCTTGTAACTAGTCTAACGGCTTACTGCAGCTTGCTCTGTGGACCCAAGCATGCACTGTAATGGATTAGATACAATCCTTAGAATAGGAGGGATAATGTGTCTGCTGTCCAGGGATATTTGTGGGGGTGGCAGAGAAATCAAAATGGACAGACAATAAAATGCTCTTTCATTCATGCCACAATTTTCATGAAGTTTCATAATGCTGGTTTTTGTGAGTGCATATTTTCCTAGTCTGTGCTCTTTTTTTACAGTTTTTGTTACTTAGTATCCGGTTTATTAACATACATTGTACAGAAATGAGCCCTAACGTAAAGATACACCACTTGCTTGGTCTAGCAGTTTTCATAGGAAAGTAGGAAATTGAGAGTAACTCTTTAAACTGGAAAGGGAAATTTTAGGAGTATTGGTCTTTGAAGACAAAAAAGGAATTTTAGGGACATTGATTTTTCAGATCTGGTCTTCACCTGTTCAGATGAACTTTCAAAGATTATGAAAATGGTTCTGAATTGTGTCTCTTCAAGGGACTTGGGGATACTTTGGTAGGATCTTGCTGGAATCAAGACTAAACAATTAGTGTTGTACTTTTGAGCAGCCTAAACTATACAACCGCAATGGAAAAAAACAGCATAATCGGAAACTGAGAAGTTCACTGAAGAGATTGAGGGAATTGGAGCACATAACACAGAAAATGGTAATGAGGCCAAATTAGTAGGAACTCTTGTAAGTACCATAGGCATGTAGGAAGTTGGAAAGGGATGAATGAGGTAAAAGGAGGTAGAGGCATATTAAAGATATACTACTTGTGCTTGCGTATTGTAAGTGAAAACCAAAGGCAAGAAGCTGTAATTGGAGTTGAAAACCTCATGATCAGTGAGGCTTATATGTTCAGGTGGTTAACTCATGCGTCATCAGAAGTCTGAGCTATCTTGTGAAGAGAGAAAGCTAGAACCTACTTACATTAGATGGTTATTTTGAGATCATTTGACCCTCATGACTCAGACTCATGGCAGCACTCACAGTCTAGGGTTTTTTTAAGCTATAGAGCCAACAGAGGAATTGGTCTCTCTCCTGCCCCTGCCCACTCCCAGGAGCTTACTCCCACTCCTGAACTCTGCCTTTTCTGCTGCCACAGGAATTCACCCAGTTATGTGGTAAAGCAGGGCAGGGAGTTGATTTGACTCCGAATTTTTGATGTTTCAAGAACCCTTTGCTGCATTAGTTTTTGGAAAATGGCTTTTGCCAACCCAGCCTGCTGTATACTTATGTGGCTGATAGGAAGCCATCAGGGAGAGCTCTGCTTTTGGTGTCTGTGCTTACATCAGATGTTGGTGGATCTACAGCATTGCCTCATGAACTTAAGCCTGAAGTTCCGTCATGTAAGAACTACCAAGGTGTAGTTGTATGTTATCCCTGATGTGATTGACTCTGAGCCAGTGTAAGTTCAGCAGCCTGTGGAAAACAGGATTACTCCTTTTAAAATAGTCGTCTTCCGGGTTTTTTTTTGTGTGTGTGGTTTTTTTTTTGTTTGTTTGTTTGTTTTTTTAAGAACAGGATGAATTCTTATGGTGGCAGTGACTCAGTGAGTTGACTGAGGTAGACTCAGCTCCACCTTTGGCAAGTAGGCAGTACCAATCTTGCAGTTGTTAGCAGCTACCTTTGAGAAGTAATGTGAGGTAGGAATTGGGGCAGAGCAGCTGTAATAACGCACTTTAAAAGTTGGGAAAAGAATACCTGTGAACTAATCCAGACTGCTCAGTTTTTCTCACATTCTCCAAAAATATCCCTGGCTGACTAAACAGAGTGGAAGCACCCGTGTAAATAAACACCCACGTGGTTCATGCTGGCACCAGCTGTATTAAATCAGTTCAGCAGCTCTGTAACAGTAGCAAGTGGAGAGTGGCAAAGCAGCAGATAACAGTGAGTTCAGTAATAATTATGTCTCATCTACTTTGGGATGCAAATGTCATGTGTGAATGTTGGGTCAAATAATGGATGGAGATCATCCTTCATGGGAGGCTTGTGTATCGTGTCAGGGAAAAAGGAGGGACATCACAGTATCAGTATCACAGTATAGATAAGGCTGAAAAAGACCTTGAAGATCATCTAATCCAACCTATAATCCAACTAACCTATCAGCTACATCTAGATCATATCACTCATATCACACACATTTCCTTTCAAAGCTTAGACTTTGTGTGTGTAATTATAATAAACCCCCCGTATATTTGGTATTTCAGACTGCAGGCAAACACAGTTCAATGGAGGGATGCAAACAATTAGTTTTAGTAGTTTTCATCATTACTTAGAAGCAAAACAAAGATGAAAAACTAACTTGTGCTTCCCCTGTACTTAAAATTTACAGTAATTTTAAGTGCTGATTCATGAAAATTAGTCAAGCTGAGAAGGATTTTTGGTAGCAAAACAAAATGTTTATCGTGGGTTAGGGTTGAATGGTAGCCCTATGTGTGTGTCAACGTGCAGAGTCACAGAATCACAGAATTAGCAAGTTTAGGCTAATTAACCCTAACTTATCACGTGTTACTTAACTTGTTTTCATCCTGCTACCAACACCTATCCTGCCAATAACACACTACCCTAATATCTAGCTCATGCTGCTAAGTACAGCATCCAACCTTTTCTTAAACACCTCTAGGGACAGTGACTCCACCACCTCTTTGGGCAGCCCATTCCAGTGAGAGATCACCCTCTCTGTGAAAAAGTTCACAAAAGAAAATTTCAGTGTCATTTGAACTAGCATAGTTAATACTGGGTCAGAGTTTACAACATTTCCTGTTTCCAGTGCTTTGTAATTGTAATCTAATCTCATTTGGTTTGGAGGGGAGATTAAATCATTGCCAGAGACCAATTTTTGAAAACTGAAAGTACATGAAAAGTCCGCTGGTTTTGCTTGGAAGTGGAAATATAAAGTGGAGTGCGCTTCTATTTTGAAGTGAAAATAGAAAGCCAAATACGTACTACAGTAGTCACTGAAAACCAGTTCAATTTACACCTCTCAAGTGTTATTTTTTTCTAGGTAAAGGCAAAGAATTTGTAGAAAATCCATTTCTGTAATACATAATCTATTTCTTTAATCCACTTCTCCAATACAGTGAATCCCCTCTGTATCGCAACTTCTCCTTTATGACCCCGCCCATTTGCGAAGCAATTTTTTCGCAGTCCAGCTTTCAGCATTTGCGATATTTCATAGCCAGTGCATGCGCTGTGCTTCTGCTTTGCCAAGGGGTGGTGCCGGCTCTCCCTGTGAGGCGGGATGGGCCCGCCCTGTGCCCGGCTCCCTGGGCAGGGCACACAGGGAGAGTTCGGGGTTTCTCCGGCACAGCCTTGAGTTTATAGTCCTGCCGCACTGTGCCCGGCTCCTGAGCCGGTCCTGTGTGTCTCCGTGCCCAGTCCCTACAGTGTAAGGGTCACGCTGCACTATGTCCCAGGCGGCCACTGAGACCCAGTGCAGCACCGCCACAAGACATGCCATGTATTCGTATGTACAGTGTATGTATGCACGTATAATTTATAGAATTTAAAAAAGTGTTGTGGAAGCTTTATACGTGCTTTCTCAACGGCTTAATAAAATTCAAACTGCCTTCAGGGGCTCTGGACTGGGGACAGCAGGGAGCGCCTGGGGGGCTGTGGGATGGGGACGGCCACTGTGGAAGGCAGAGCAGGTCCCTCAGTGTCGCTTGCCCGCCCATGTGTGCGAGCTGCAAGCGGGCAGTACTTGTGTGCGTGTGTCTGTGTTACTGTTTCCATGGCTCAGGCAGGGAAGGCAATGCAGTCTGTGCCCAGGGTCTGCCGGCCGGTGTGCCCGGTGATGACATAGCTGCAGTGAAACTGCCCCACAAAAGTGAGGCAAGCACTGTGTGCTGGGACGGGGCAGCGGTGGGATATTCCCACACCGCTGCCACTGCGTCAGGAGGAGGTTTCTGTTCCCTCGCCCTCTGGGACCGTAGTGGCGGCGCTGCCTTGCTGCCTTTCCTGGCACCGGTGGATGTTAAAGGGAAAGAAACTTCAATACTGAAGCCCCTGCCCCACCATAAGCGCACGGGTTGTCTCAGTGTTGCAAAGTTAAGGTTTTTCCAGGCTCCAAGAATGCTGACCAGAGCTCAGGGACACCCCTTCCCCGCCGCGGAGGCAGGACGAGTGCGTGCAGGCCGGCGCGAGCACTGGAGCCGGGCCGGGCTGAGGAGGGCAGCAGCGGTGCGGAGTTTGGGCTGGGAGCACACACAGTCACAGCCGCTCAGAAACGGTTCCCTTTGCTCGCCTGTGCCGAGAGAGACAAGGGGAAGGAGCAAAGAATTGTCGGCTGAGCTCCGGAGTGCCAGGGGGTGGAGCAATGGGCATGGCCTGCATGCATATTAACAACCTGCACTTCTTTGCGAGTTTAGTGTTTTGCAACGGCCTTGGCCTGTCCCTTTCCTCGTGATGGAGGGGGTATAACTGTAATGTCTGACTTTCCTGGATCCTGAATGTACCTTTCAAGAAGTCCTTCAAGGTGCCTGTAAACTGAATTAATTTTAAAGCAAATTTATTATGAAATGTGCACTTCTGGGAGTTATTATAAATGAAATAGATTATTAATTTATTGTTATAAATTAAATTAGTCCAAATGCATTAATTTATTAATGCCACATACATTTATAATAAACAGGTAAAGTTAAAAATTGAATCTGCTAATCCTTTATTAGTCCTACAGATGACTGTCCTTAAACATGTGTGAAGTTTCTATTCTAACATTCTTACTCTGCTCTTTATACTTCATCATATTTCTGCCAAAGGGTACCTTTGCTCTACTTCATAGGCATTTAAAATTAATTTGCATCTTGCATTTTAAAAGTGGCTAATCTTGAAGACCAAAACTATTTTTCCCAAGAATATGCTGTGATTTGCTCCTACGAAAACCTACCTGGAGAAGGGGATTGAGGCAGTCTCCTGACTCCTTCTTCTTTTCCGTACCTCTTGGGATGTCTCAAGAAATTCAGGATCATACTGAAAATAGGACACAATCAAAGAGGGATGAAATGGAGCATGTATACAGTGCACAGAATGTACAAAGACACAAAACTAAACTCTTAATTTCTCCCTATTTCCCCCTTTTCCTATTCCTAAAGCATTGTATGCTGGTTGTTAAGAACCAAAGCTGACAGAAAAGTAGACGCCTTGAGATGTTTTCATATTATGAAAATGAGCAAGACTCTACTACTGACTTAACTGAGGAAAAAGGTTATTGGAGTTATTTTCTTCTAAGGTAATGAGAAAGATTATAAATGTTCTAACTGCAAGAAAATCTTGAGTGAGAATTGGAGCTGTACTGAGACAACTGAAAAGGGTGAGATCCTTTTAGTGTTGGTTTTTTTTAAACCATAAGAATTTTGTAGTGCATGGAAGTTTCCTTAGCCTCCAGAAAACTGATACATATGTATATATCATATATAT
>WEKX01000696.1:119867-162533 GCA_013390025.1 Pitta sordida
CAGTTCTGGGCCCCTCAGTTTGAGAAAGATGTTGAGATCCTTGAGCGTGTCCAGAGAAGGGTGACAAGGATGGTGAAGGGGCTGGAACACAAGCCCTATGAGTAGTGACTGAGAGAGCTGGGGTTGTTCAGTCTGGAGAAGAGAAAGCTGAGGGGAGACCTTATCACTCTCTACCACTACCTGAAAGGGAGTTGTAGCCAGATGGGAGTCGGTCTCTTCTCTCTGTCTACCAGTGAGAAAACGAGAGGACACAGTCTTGAGCTGCATCAGGGGGTATTTAGACTTGACATTAGAAGAAACTTTTTCATAGAGCGGGTGATCTCTCAGTGGAATGGGCTCCCCAAGGAGATGATGGAGTCACCGTCCCTAGAGGTGTTTAAGGAAAGGTTAGATGATGCACTTGGTAGCATGACCTAGAGAATAGGATAGTGTGTTATTGGTAGGATGGGTGTTGGTAGCAGGATGACAACAAATGACAACAGGTTAGGTAACCGGTTAGGTTAGGTAATAGGTGATAGGTTGGACTTGATGATCTCTATGGTCTTTTCCTAGCTCTCTGATTCTGTGATTCTGTGAAATGCGATTTTAGTTAAAAAGAAGAATATATAATGTATAATTACCCTTCAGGTTTTATGACATTTATACCCTCTTTTTGATGTTTAGTTTGATCTATGAGATAAACAGATGACACTTCATAAATAAAAAAAAATGTTTGAAGATATCCGTTAAACTCACTTAACTCCAGTTTAAGGAGCAATTCCAAAAATTATAGTTGTGAACACTTTGAACACATCTCTAAGGCAGCAGTAACAGGTTTAAAGTTATGTGTAGGTCATATTGATGCTCTTATGGTAAATTATTTACTTTCATTAAGTAAAGGTAGTGATTATAATGACTTCAATTTTCTTTGACTTTTCACTCAGTGTAAATATGAAATTTTCTTTAAAGTGTTATTAAGATGAGTGTTTAAAAGCGTGGTCTGTTCTAGGGAGCGATTTGGGAATACATCTGGTGTGTTAAGGATGTTGCCATAAGAATGACATGTTCTGAACTTTGAGTTTTAATATGACTTTTGCAGATGTGCTGGCATTGAAAGGCAGTCTCGTGATGTGACTTTGGGTGGTTTTTTCAACATTTATCACTTTTATTCCTGTTTTTTGAGGGCACTTGTTACTCAGAATGGTCAATATTTTCATTTTTTGTAGTGAAATTATTAAGCTGAACATTTTCTCATTCATAAATCTACTCAGAATGTTCTGAAACAACCAGACATTTATCATTTGTAGCCAGCTTTAATTCTAGCAAAATATTAGTCAATTTGGACTCTGAGTCTTCACATTTCTTTTGTACGCGACATGAGAACTTTCATTACCTGAGGATAATTTTCTTGGGTCTATGCTTGTGTGTTAGTGCTGGGAACATACTACAGATCTCAAGGATATATGCTTAAGGATGAAAGATAGTTAGAAATTTTAATTTTTAATTTTCCTTTTTAGATGTACTCTTGATTACACATTGAGGTGTTCTCAGGCTAGGAAGGTTTTAGGAAAAGGCATTGGAAAGCTCCTTTTCAACATCTGCCTGAGACCTCTGAAATTTGCAAATTACAGTATAAAGCCGTGTTTAGTGCCATGATGTATGATCATCTATGTGAAGTAAGAAGCCTGGCTAAGCTTGCAGTCACATTACAGGTAACTGCTATTATGAATTCAGCTGGTATCTGTAATAATATGAAGTTAGTCAACCTATTTTGAAAAAAAAAAATTAAATAAAGGACGTAATATCTTACAAACCGATATGAAATGGGATTTTAAATGGAGTCATACAGGTATAGAAAATGGAAAGCAATGATCACGTTTTTCCAAGAATAATTTAGATAAGCGTAACTTTAGAGATACATTCACTAATACTAACAAAATAGTACCGCAATGGCATGCAGTAGCTCATAAATTTTATCAGTTTGCCAGTTTATCTCAGAGTCTGATAAAATGGTAAGTGCCTTTGATAACTACAGTACTTGTGACACCTGTCTCAATCTTAAACCCCTTACATCAGACTGTTCCTAGACAGTTCAACCTGTGCTCCTGCTTGCATTGTCTTGCCCCTTCACTATGGGAGCATTTATTTGATTGACCTCATCAGGAAGGTAGTTTAATAAGCTAAACAATACCATTAAAAAACAAAACCGGGGAAAAAAATTTGTTTAATTCCTGAATGGGTTTGATGTGTGGCTGGACAAGAGCAACGCTAGGACTGCAGAAGGAAGAGAACAAATCCATGGCAGGTCCCACCCACTCTGGTCTTCATGGCTTTCTTTACTTATTATGACCCAACCCTTCATGGTGTCGCAGGAGGAATGGCCTTTGTGTCTTTTGTCCTTGCATTTGGGTGTTTCATACGTACCTCTCATTAGCAGGATCTTTTGGGGAAGAACTCTGAAATTGATACTCAGCCCTCTTCTATAATAGCCCATGGTTATTAATTTTAGAAAATTTTCATTCATTTTTTGACAAAGTATGAGATCTTTAGTATTGACATTTTACTGCATGAATGAGTTTATTGTTTTTAATTCTAAATAACAAGTATGAATTTTGAAGCCTACTAATGTCTGCTTAATCTGAGGAAGGAGTCTTGTTGCTGAAACATTGTCTGTCTGCTTCTTACTGTTTTAAAATAAACTGTAAAAATATTTTCAGCTATGTCTCAACATTCATCAATGTTTGCACTTCTGCTGACTGCTACATGCAGCAATACAGATTAGGCAAATGTTTAATTTTATTCAACTCCAACTTTTCCATCACTCAGGAAGTTGCCATAAAAAGAATGGATTTTCAGCTTCTCCTCTAAATCACGTTATTTCCGTTTCTGCAATGGAAGCTATTTACTTTTCTTTTTGTAACTAATTAGTACAGCATTTTTGTAAACTGTCAGATATCAACCACTTCCCTGGATGCTTGTGAAATGTGTTTTTATTTACCAAATGCAGTCAGCAACTGAAGTGGTGCAGTAAAAATTATGCTGTATGCTTTACAAGAGGAAAAAAATCAATTTTTGTCAGCTTCCTGTCTAGTCAACAAAGAAACATAAAAGAAAGAGAGGTCTGACAAGTTTGTTTCCTTTTGCATCTGGCAAATGTTGCACAGTAAAATATTTCCTGTAGCTATTTTGCTCTGTTGTTCCAACATTTAAATTTTTAATAAAACTGAATTTTCAAATGCCAATTTGGAAAAAAATTGGTTGGAGAAAATTTTATCTTTTTTCATTTGAGCAGACAAGTAAATTACAGTACATGTGGATAATACTGTTTTTTCCTTGTGACTATGTTTTAAAAATGGCAAAAGTACCTCGAAGTTAACCAGCCACATTACTAAAAGAGAGTTCCGCAGCTGAAAAATGATAATTAAAAAAGCTGTTTGACAATCAGTCTAGCTTATTCTTCCATTTCTGATTTTGAGAGAGATCACTCTTTAATAAATACCCTTATTTGCTGTGCATTGTGCATTTACAATGTCACAATCCAATGGCAAGTGAAAATGGTTTTGGATTCCGGAGCTAATTTGTAAAAGAAGAGCTGACACTCTTGTTTCTACCAGTAGGAATATGTTCGTTGGATGAATGAACAAGAAGGCAGCAATATCCTGAAAGGGATCTGATCCATTGACTCCCTGTAAGCCTAATACACACAAGTGCCCTGATTTCTTTCCAAGTCATACAACGCAGTGTTAGCATTTACATCCCAGTGTGGCAATACTGCTGCTCATAAGCTAGCAGATGTGGACTCTTCTCCATACGTCCTAATTCTCAGACAAGTTTTGCAATCCATAAATAAGGTGGTGATAAAGCTTGTCTTCATTCTTTTTGGTGACTCCCTTTGATTTTTGAAGGGAGTCAAAAATCAAAATAAAGCTAGATGTGCCTAAGTATATTTGGTAAAGACAGAGGCTAATGTTCATTGAGAGAAGTGTTTCCCTACTTTTGACATTGTCTGTGCAGAATCTAGAGCCAGTGCCTTGCTCCAGATATCAGGTAGCGCCTCAGCCATGGGGAATTGTAAAATTCTTGCACAGTAGACTTATGAACTGAAACCGTAATTTTGGAGTTCCTTATCAATTATCTGCCAAGTTTTTGAACTTCACATGTATTTTGAGGATTGGAGTTTCTTTTGATGTCTTTTTCTCCTCCTTTTTGCTCCTCCTGTTTTCTTATCTCTAGAACTTTTTTAAAGGACAATACCATTTGAGCAAGCCCCTGTGTCTTAGCACTTAGCTGGTGCTTCTCAAAGAGGAATAAAGTGACTGTTGGATCATTTGAATGTAATAGTTTAGGAAAGAAAAAACACTTTCTGGACTTCTGTTTGATTATCTTTGTGCCTCTGAGCAGGAGTTGAATCTTTGCTTCTCTACTGAGCAAGGGCATTTGTATTACTGTGAGCTTTGTATTTAAGAGAAATATCTCCTGCAAATTGGGACTCTTCAAGAATCATGGCCATATCTGTCTGGGGTCTCTAAATACGCAGAAATGTTCTTTGGAAGGTAACTTGAACTAAGTGGAGTACATTTGTGGGGTGTGTGGAGTCTTTGGGAGAAAAGATGCTGATGCGTCTTGAAGAGAAAGCAGCTAGTAATCAATGGCATCCACTCCTCATAAGACTTGTGCTCCGGCCCCTTCACCATCCTAGTTGCCTTTCTCTGGACACGTTTTAGTACCTCAACATCTTTCTTAAACTGAGAGGCCCAGAACTGCACACAGTACTCAAGATGTGGTCGAGTACAGGGGAAGGAAAACTTCCCTAGTCCTACTGGCCACACCATTCCTGATGCAGGTCAGGATGCCCTTGGCCCTCTTGGCCGCCTGGACACACTGCTGGCTCATGTTAAGTTTCCTGTCCACCAGTACTCCCAGGTATTATTCTTCTTGCCCACTTCTGCCTGCCCACTCTCCAGCCACTCCGTCCCCAGCCTGTAGCTCTGCGTGGGGTTAAATGACTAACGATGTTGTTGCAAAAAATATTAGTTTAACTGAACTAAAGTTGTAATTCAGAGCTTAAGAGAAGATGCCTAGGTCGATTGTTGACTATTTGAGAAAAATTGCATAGTGTATACTTCTGGTACTGCTTTCAGTATAAAAATTGTGGTAGGGTACTTGGAAAACAGTTGTCACTTTAGGAAATAATTTTCCAGTTTTAAGCCCTCCCCATAATGCTGCAGTTTTTAGAACTGTCTTCAACAAGTGCCTTAAGTCTTTCACTAGAGCAATTAAATGCAGCTTCTTTTTACTGTAGCAGTGGTATTGGTATAGGATGAACCTCTTTGGAAGAACTCTTAGATCTGTGGTGAAAAAAATGGGTTTATAGAACTAATTTTTGTGTGTTTTGGCTGGCTGCTACGTAGACTAAACATGGTACATGCTTTTTAAGTCCTGTGTTTGACAAGGATGTTAAACTGCTGTGGTTACTACTGCAGTTTCCAGAATACCATGAGGTTTTTAAGAGGTACCAATTAGTTGCTCATTAACAATCTACTGATTCTTTGTTAAATCTGCTGGCCAGAGTGAGACATCACCAAAGGAGACCTGTCTCCTTTGCCCGATGTTACCGAGGAGATGAGTGAGGTAGTGTTGTGAAGTAAAACGTATTAAAAATTGTTTGTGTTAATGTATTAATTGTTGCTATTATTTCATTTTTTTAATTTTTGAAAAGGTTGAGACTCCTTTAGAAGAAAAGACAACTTCACATGTTTTACTGAAGAAATCATTTTTGCAATAAAAATTGTATACATTCTAGTGGAATTTGCTACTCCTTAAACACTCTATCTGACATAAACCTTCTGTAAGGGTTTTAATGACAAGTTGTTTAGACCTGCAATATGCCAGGGAGGTCAGGGAGGTCTTCCATTGAGGTTTTCTGTGCAAAAGCTATAGCATTTTGCAAATCTCTTGGTAATGTTGGATGGGGCTGTGTGTTGGGAATGCTCATGCTGTGCAGGTACAGCCACAGCTTTGGAGAGTGATTGCAGCATTGCTCTGTCTGCACTGAGGAACCACTGCCAGCGCATCTGCAGAGCTTTTTTTGCAGGTACTGCATGCCCACATAAAGATGCATCATTTCCTAAGTTATGCAAATTCACACTTGGGGTGAACCAAAGGGTAAAGAACTGGTGATGCGGAGCACAGGGCTAAGAAGGAACAAGCAGACACTGTTCATGCAGTGTATGTGACATGGAAGCAGGAGGCATCCTGCAAGGCGCCCTAGGCAAGACCTTGCCTAGGGTGGTGGTGTTACCTGCACATGCACACAGCCTTCTCTGCTGGGATGGATCACACTGCAGGAGGGTGTTATAAGGAAATCGGGAGCTGCATCGATGAAGGTGCAATGCTCAGAGCCAACATGGATGAAATTCATGGTGTGAGTTCAGGACACAGCAATGCGTACCTGTACTGGACTGTGTGTCACCTGGGTTTCTTCTGTGGGCTCAAACCTAGAAGTCCAGTTTGTCTTCTTGTGCTTTCCTCACAATCTTTGATGTGTATCCTAACTAAGAGGATTTTGCCTCTTCGTTTATTTAGTCTAGGCAAGGATGACAGAGGCCAAAGCCCTGTGCTTCCCAGCCCTTACTTCTAAATGTATTTGTTTATATTGGTGTTCATGTTTATCAGCTAACGGAAGGGAAAGCACCGCTCATGGATAATCTGTAAACATTTTCCAAACAGCTTCACTGGCTTCCTGCATATCTCTCTTGAGGCATCTCCTTTGCTTTCAGGTTCATGAAGATGCCTTGAGTGGAGCTGAGGCACAGGAGGGCTCCCCTGCAGTGTCTCCCCTGCAGACTTGCTCTTCCACTGCATTCCCTGATGTAACACGGGCTTACCAAGGCCAGGCCAGTGCTGGTTACTAAAGGGAAGGCTTGGCAGTGGCTGTGGACAGTGTGGCAAAGAGGTGGCCTCTCCATCAGGACCCAGGACCATCCTGCCACTTTGTGGCCCGTGGCGGCACAGCTCTGGGAGCAGTTGCCACCATGGCAGCCAAGTCTTCCTGCATTGCCCAGTGCTGCTTAGAGTGGCTGCTGACTGTGAGAGGAAGGAAGCAGGGAATCTGCCCTGGCAGTTCCCTCTCAACTGGGTTCTGCTTCTGGCCCATGTTGAGGAAGCACTGGGAAGTAGAAGGTGTCTGGGAGGGGCTGCATTGCCTACTGGGTTAGTGGCCACCACTGTCTCTTCCTTGGTCTCTGCCTAGTTTTGGTGGCATTGCATTTTGCCTGACTTTTGGAGCCATTTTGGGGCAGACTTTCAACCACACCAAGCACCCATACTCAGACTTATTATGGGTACCACCTGTGCTTGTGAAAATGGGAGTGTGCACCGAACAGTGAAAGTGCAGAGGCCAGAGAAGTTCTGAGGCATTTCTAGAAAGCAGTGCCAGGTTGTGGTTACATCCAGCCTTGTATCTCTGGTAGGTGCTGGAAGTGATTGTGTGAATCCATCCCATAAGGGAGCAAGAAAAACAAACTTGTGTTAGTTGTTTCAGAGTCCACAATCTCTCTGCCTCATGAACTAGAAGAAGGTTGGACTTGATGATCAATATGGACTCTTCCTACCTTGCTAATTCTGTGATTCTGTTTGGTTAGCCTTCCACTTGTAAGCCTAGTGATTGCTAACAGCAGTTTCACCAAACAGACAAGTTATAAGACAGGGTGTTTGGACCTGCACCGTGTGACATTAGCAAGATGACAAATGGGGGCTTCTTACCTGTATGGCCTGGCTCCAATTTGCCCATTCACAAAATAGAAGAGCGGAGTGGGGATTGTTAGCGATAAGTACCATATTCAAATTTAGAAAGGGTCATGCCTTTTGAAATGTATTCCTGAAAGCGTTTGTCTCTGGATGTTAGAAAGCCCGGGAACATGCTCTAATCCTCCGCTGTCAGCGAAGTAACACCCGTGACTGCAACACCAGAGGATCCTACTGGAACCTGGAATTTTTTTCACTTCTTTGAAAATTAAACTGAAGGTGGAGTTCTTATACAGGAAAAGGGTACAAAACCTACTGGATGAATACTTACTTGGTAAATACAGTCTTTCTTCTCTGTTCACTGAAGGCTGAACCGTATCTGTCAGGCTGTGGAAATTGACCTGTTAGTGAAGAATGCTCATGGGAGGCTTTATATTTTAATGATAATGCCATTAGTTTGTATTCACAAACCAGTTATTTGCTTTGAACTGTGCAGAACTGAGTGCTATAATGTGATACTCTGAAAATTTCCCTAAGTAAGCAAATACCTTGATTGTTTCCAGAGCTTCCTGTAAAAGAATGTAGTTAGAGGAAGCAGTTGTTTTAAACGTCATTTTTGTCCAAATATGGAACAACAGGAATAACTATATTTCCTGTGAACTAACTGGAAGCCCCCTGGATTTGCATTACTTTGTGAAAATGATGTTCACATCACTAACAGGAAAGTCATGTTCATAGTGCAGTTTTCAGGGAACTCCCATGACCCTACCTTCAGGATAGACCCTTGGGGATTTTGGAGAAGAATGTAAAAAATGAGATCCCAGCACAAAACATTTCAGCTTCAGCAATCTGATACTCTTTTGACTAAGAAGACATGACTTTTTTTCAACATATTTTAAGTGAAGTACTTCCAACTGATGCTAATTTACAAAATAAATATTTTCTGAAAGAATTGATATTAAACATTCAAAAATTTAGTAATATTCCCCTCAGTGTCTTAAGTACACTGGAGATCTCAGATAAGAATTTATGGTCTGTCTGCAGTTTTTGTGTGAGCATCCTGCAAGAGTCTGGTACATAATTCTAAAAACAACAACAAAACAGCTCTCTCCTCAGCCAAACAGAAAAACCCTGCCAAAAATATACAAACAGACCACTCACGTCCCAATAGTTATAATGATTTTTTTTCAATTGTATTTTATAGAGTTTTTCTTAAAATCAGATGATTTTCTGAAAATTGTACAAGGCTTTTAGATAAAACCAGAGTTGAATTGTTTTAATTAGTTCAAATTTCAGCATGCACAGTGATATTTCAGACAGGGACTTGCCATTCCTTGTAGATATTATGGTGATGTTAATTTGGGACTCCAAACTTAAAAGGTCCCCTCAGAGTAGTAGAGATACTTCATTTGTGCACTGTCATACAAGTAACCGTGAAGTGTCACAGTATTCTACCGTGTAGGTTCATTGCAGGTGATTTTTCATCTGGTCTAAAGCGATTCCTGGAAGGCATATTGGGAGAATGACTCTGTAGTAACAGAGAAATGAGAGGGGTCCACTTCTGCTTCCTTCTGTCCTATTCATGTACATCAGTCTACAACCAAAGAAGGAAGGTCTTCAGGAGAACGAGTATTTTAATTCCTGTTCATTTGAGGTATAATGAGGTTTTATTGATTAGTGGGTTGCCCACACATTACTGAAACAGAGACATCAAAAGGCATCATCTGGTGCCTTTTGAAAGATTTACATAGACCAAACAGGTATGACCAGGTACCTGGGGGAGAGCTGTTTCCACCTGGCCTGCCTGGCAACTTAAAGCAGGTGGTATTCCAAGGACATCATGAATGACACTGTTCTACCATCCTGTGTGAAGACTGGATCTACAGAAAATTGAAATGACGCAACAAAGAACTTTAAATAGCTAGTACATGACAGAAACTTGCTTACATGACAGAGGCATTTCTGATGAGGGCTGAACTTAATTTGGTGACCTAGAGCGCGAAAGCTGTAAAACGAGTAAGTCTTTCCTTGGTTTGGGGAATTCAACAGCCATAACTGAAGTCTACCCGTGATTTGCTGGGGAAAAAAAAGAAAAAAGGTGACGTGAGGATAAGCTGAAACAAAGAAAATTTGTTTGTTTATTGGTTTGTTCTTTGTTTGGAGGGGGGATTGCTTTTTTTTTTGTTGTTGGTTTGGTTTGTTTTTTTTGTTTGGTTGCAGTATTGTGTTGGTTTTTTGGTTTTCTAATGGGGAGAAAAAGAACTCAGGAGAGGAGGAAAGACTGGAGCTTGCTGACATTATAAAATCATAAAATGTTCCCTTTTGTTTGTTCTGTATCGGTCTGTAGACATCTGAAATTGATGGGTTTACAAATTAAATTATAACTGTACTCAATTTCTGGTCTTTGCTTTAAGTCCTGAAAATATAGGAATGGCAGATGTTTCTTTTCTTGAGCCATTTTAAGAGTTGAAGTTCAAACCATCAGTCCAGGAAAACTGGCTTTGTGTCAAGTCCTGCAGGGGAGCATAACTAAATAGCTTATTTCCTGAGACAATTTTTTTTCTTATCCATTTATTCTAGCTAAGTGTAAATCAGAACTTTTAGCACATGATTCTTTTCAAAGTTGTTAATGGACTGCAAAATCAGTTAATAAAAATATTAAGGTTAACTGGAATATTGCAGTGATTTTGTCTAGTGCTTTGCACACAAAAGAGCCGTTTAGCTAATTCAATAGTTATATCTAAAGGGTGAAGACCAGAATAGTAATAGAGCCAGGGAGCTATTTTGACATTTTGTAACGAGAAGAAAATATGAGAGGAATGCAAGATAAGTGTCCTGCAGTTGGCATCGCCTCCCTGTTTCTGTGTTTGGTGGGATGTGAAACATGAAGACATTATTGATCCAGCTCTTGTGTCAGCCACATGAGGTGTATGTACGTGTACTTAGGAAAAAGTGTGGTCTCTGCTCTGTAGGGATAAATCTCCCTTGGCATTCCCTGTTGAGACTAGGTTAGCATAGGTGTGAAAAGGGATTGATTTTGTTAAGGGAGGACATTTGGAGTTAAAGTTGTCACTGTCAAACAACCATCCTATTGATATAGCCATTATTGTGTTTAAGCTTGAAACTGTTATTGGAATTCAGCTCAAATTGGGATTTGAACTAAAGCACGGTAGAGTAGGAAATCTACACTGTTTGATTAGAAAACATCAGTTTAAGCATCACAATTAAACAGAAAATGTCATTTTATAAGGAATGACTCATGAGATGAAATAATAATTATTTTTTAGTTTTGGAATAATTTTAGCTGTGAATTAGGATAATTTTGAATAGTCAGAGAATTTTGATATCTGTGCTAGTTTCACCATTCGCCTGTTCACAGGATTTTCTGCGTTTTGGAAGACATTGTATTTTGGGTAGGAGAAGTGACTACATTCCCTGGAACAAGCTTTTTAACATGAACATAGTTAAATAAGCAGTAAGAATTTAAATTTCTACCTTACACATGTGCTTCAAATTTCTACCTTACGCATGTGAACTCAGTGGATGCCTATGCAATTAGCCTAAGGTGGTGGCTAGCTCAGCAAATGAAACTCAGTAAGCAGAGTCTGAGGTGGTTTCGTGGGAAAGAGAACTACGTTTTGTCTTGAGAAATGCATTTCTGTAAGAGTGAAGTGTCCAAGAGCTGACTTGGCCTTTGTATTTTTTTGGACATGTCTGTAGCCTCCAGAAATGGTGCATTTCCAAATATGGCAGTTGTCTGCCTCCTAGGCTGCTCATCTGGCAGTTTGCATCATTCCTGTGCAAGTTCCAAGCAGTAGTCCTCAAGTGCCAGGAAAGTAGCTGGACGTGGAAAAACAGGGCAAAACGCAACTACAATCTGACAGATATCTCACAGGCTGCATTGCAGACCAGACTTTGTTCCATCTGCAGCAGAAAATTTTAGCAGCCTTTTCATCTGTCACTAACAGGGTTTAAGGCTCCTAAAGTTTGGTACGTGGGTCATAGATGTTAGAGATCTGGACTGGGATGCCCATTGCTTAGCAGAGGGTTTTTTGCACTATGCCTTAGTTTGATAGAAAATAAATTGGTGTTGTTTAGGCAAACACTTAGTCTGCATGTAGCACATCTGTATGTGTGGTGTTGAAGGACCATAATCTTTTCATAGTTTAATACTTATTTGCTAGGATGATTCACTAAGCTTATCAGTTGCAGACGGTCTGGGAGAATGAAACGGAATGGAAGTGCTTGTCAAAAAATGAAGCAATTTTTATCATTAAAATAAGCTTCTGCTTCTGGACAGACTGATGTTTTGTGGGAGGAGTAAGATAAAATTATTGTCTTCACATGCTATATGAGAGGCTGGACTGTGGTGCTAGGAAGATATGCTATTTGAAATCTGTGTGCCATGCAAATAAGTGAGGTACCTGGTGCAGTGCACCTGGTCAAAATCTTTGGATTAGCTTTGTAACTGGCTCCTAAACAAGGGATAAAGAGCCTGCCTTTTCATCCACCACTCCCCGCTACAGGTTGTGCTTCCTCCCCAGCACTTTTCGATCTCTGTTTTGGCACTTGGAGGACAGCAGTGATTGTTCCAAGCTCCATGAAGTTTCTGAGGAAGGCAATGTTTCAAAGAGGATGTCTGGGAGATAGGACAAAGTCATTTCTCTCCATTTGTCTCATTATTTCTAGTCGTGTGTAGTACAAAAATATTAACTGGATTATTCATGTGATGAGACTGATTTAAAACCATAAAAGTTTAGAAATAAGCAATAATTTGCTTATTTTTAAAGTTTCAGTTTAATTGCTTTTTGAGAATTCCTGTACTTGCTGTAACCATCTTCCTCTCTCCCAGTGTCTCATTACTTAAGTGCCCCTTTGACCTGCTTAAATTGACCTTTGATCCATAAGCTTTTTCCAGTCTGGCCCTCCCATCTTCCCAGAGGACCAGGAGGAAAGACCTCATACTTCTTCCTAGTATAGGCAGAGTATTATCACATCCGTTAAATTCTACATACGTTGTAGTAGTTGAGTATAATGTAATCCATTATTGTCCAACCTTCCATCTACAGTCAGTGATAGTAGGAGACGATGCTATTGTAAAATAAAGGGAGCATTTTGTAGGGCAGGTGTCCTGTTCTGGCAAAGCAGGCTACAGCACTTGCTCCCTGATGCTCTGTACCTTCCTTGCCTTTGGTGATTGTAATCTGAAACTTAAGAAACAGGAAAAATTGAGAACCTATAATGCATTTTGGTGAGGACAAAAGTATACTTGTAAGCAAAAGCCCATTCTTCTGGTTATGCTAAATTTAACGAAACCTTACTTTAAAAGGAACATACTTTTTTTCTGAAACGGTGCATGTTAAATAACAGGCTGAAGGAAATATGCGGGATTAACTTGAAAACAGATGTTTACAATGATTCAGTGGCATATTTTAATTACATTGCCAGATGCAATTAAAACTGCATTCTTCTGAATTTGAGGGATGTGTTGATAAAACTGATAACATTCTACATGATGCTGGAGGAGGAAGTATGAGCTGCAAGCATGCATCCTCCAGCTGTGATCTCATCAAGTCTGAAAAACTAAGGGGGGGTCATGCCAGGTCACTTCTTGTAATGGGAGACCCAGTGTTTTTCCAGGCATAACCCTGTACTGCAAGGAGTAAAGCTGATTATTCAGTGACTGACACTTTTCCCCACTGATCCTTACTGAGGTCGCATTGCAGCATGTGTTGATGTTCCTTTCAGATCAAATTTTTTCCAGGAGCTGGTACTTCAGTTTTATTGGACAGCCTTTAATAATTTTGTCTTCATCATTAACCCCCCCATTTCTCTTTGATGCTTTACTTTAAAATAAAATGGACAGTCATCCCTCGATTATCATGGTGCTGCGAGTCTTTGCCCCCAGAGAAGCCCTAGGTCCACAAAGATGAGAAGCCCATCAATATGCAAATTAGCTCCACCTGCCACACCACCCTCCTCAGCCCCAGTGCACTCCGACGCTCTGTGTGCACCACTCTGCTCTGTGTCAGTGGTTCCTGGTGCCTGTGGCCACCCGTGCCGGGAAAACCCCCTTTTCCGCTTGGCTGGGACGCTGGTGCTGGGATGAGACTGCCCGAGCCACCCACTCCTCTCCCCTAGTGCCAGGGCTGTGTTGGCACTGCCGTGCTGTGTGTCGTTGTTTGTGTCAGGGGTTCACAATATCACAGTATCACAGTATTAGCAAGGTTGGAAGAGACCTTGGAGATCATCAAGTCCAACCGGTAACCCAACACCAACCCATTGCCTAAACCATGGCAATTGCATCATCCAGCCTACTCTTAAACACCTCCAGGGTTGGTGACTCCACCACCTCCCTGCGTAGACCATTCCAGTGAGCGATCTCTGTGAAAAACCTCTTCCTAACATTCAGTCTAAACCTCCCCTAGCGTAGCTTAAGGCCATGTCCTCTTGTTCTGGTGTCGTCAGCCTGAGAGAAGAGATCCTCACCCACCTGGCAGCAACCTCCTCGCAGGTAGTTGTAAACAGTAATGAGGTCACCTCTGAGCCTCCTCTTTTCCAGGCTGAACAACCCCAGTTCCTGTAGCCGCTCCCTATAGGGCTTGTCTTCCAGTCCTTTCACCATCCTTGTCGCCCTTCTCTGGGCCCTCTCGAGCAGCTCAACATCCTTCTTAAACTGGGGAACCCAGAACTGCACACAGTACTCAAGATGTGGTCTGACCAGTGTCGAGTACAGGAGAAGGACAACCTCCCTAGTCTGACTGGCCACACTGTTCCTAATACAGGGCAGGATGCCATTGTCCTTCTTAGCCACCTGGGCACATTGCTGGCTCTTACTGAGTTTTCTGTCAATCATAACTCCTAAATCCCTCTCCATTTCACCACTCTCCAGCCACTCATCCCCTGGCCAATAGCGATGCATGGGGTTGTTATGTCCAAAGTGGAGAACCCGGCACTTAGTCTTGTTAAATCTCATACTGTTGGAGTCTGCCCATTTCTCTAGTCTGTCAAGGTCCCTCTGAAGGGCCCTCCTAGCCTCCGACAGCTCAACATTCACCCCCAGCTTGGTATCATCCACAAACTTGCTGATGATGGACTCAATTCCCTCATCCATATCAACAATAAAGATGTTGAACAGCGCCGTGCCTAACACTGACCCCTGTGGGCCTCCACTAGTGACTGGCTGACAGCTGGATGTGTCACCATTCAGCAGCACTCTCTGAGCTCGTCCATCCAACCAGTTCCTAACCCAACATAAAATGCTTCTATCCGGTCCATGCTCTATGTGTTTCTCCTGAAGCTTATTATGGGAAACCGTGTCAAAAACTTTGCTAAGGTCCAAGTACACAACATTCGCAACCTTTTTATCATCAACCAGGCAAGCGACCAGATCATAAAAGGAGATTAGGTTGGTCAGGCAAGACCTGCCTCTCTGAAATCCATGCTGACTAGTTCTAATGTCATGGTCATTTTGCAGTTGCTGTGTGATAGCACACAAGACTATCTGTTCCATGACTTTACCCGGGACTGAGGTCAGGCTGACAGGTGTGTAATTACTCGGATCATCTTTCGTGCTCTTCTTGTGGGTGGGTGTGTCACGTTAGCCAATTTCCAGTCTTGTGGTACATCACGAGCAAGCCAGGACTGTTGGTAAATTATGGAGAGTGGCTTAGCGAGTTCATCTGCTATTTGTTTCATCACCTTTGGATGGATCCCATCTGGTCCCATGGACTTACGAGGATCCAAGCCACTCAGCAAGTCTCTGACTACTTCCTCCTGGATTACAAGGGAGTTGTATTGCACGCCGACTCCTTCCGTCAGCCCACTAGTCCAATTGTCCTGCAGGCAGTCTGTCTTACTGTTGAAAACAGAGGCAAAGAAGGTAGTTCCCGACTCCCACGGCCACCTTGCACCGGGGAAAAAACCCTTTTCCACTTGTCCAGGGATGCTGACGCTGGGAGCTGCCCCCACCGCTGTCCCCGCGTCTCTCTGGGTGGATAGACCTGGTCTTGCTATTCTTGGGGTACCCTGAGAGAGTCTTGGACATCACATCTACCCCTAGAGTGTGTAAATCTTACATAACTGTGTAAATCGTCCCCTAGGAGGTTGTAGAGGGACCCGCACACCTCCAGAACCCCACAAAAACACAGCTCATGCCATGCTCGGCCCTCCCGGACCCCCTGCTGGCTGGGCCCCCCCCGAGGGTAGATGCAAGAGTGAGTGATCGGCCAGCTGTGTCTGGCCAGATCCTTGTAACAGCTCATCACCATGGGAATGGGACTGGCGCAGTCAGTGGCCAAGCAGGCGCTTTGAGGCTTCCACCTAAAATTCCCCAAGAATGCCCAGGGTGGCTGCGGCCACTGCATGGCTTTCAGCAGCAGCGGAAAAATGGGTTTAAACCTGGCAACCAACACAAGCCAGGCCCCTGCATGGTGGCCTCAGCTCCCAGCCCTGGAAGACACAGTGGGATGGGGCCAACAGCCATGATGCTGGGGGCGACGTAATGGTCGCCTCAACAGCCAGTGGGGAACTTGACCCTAACTGTCCCGTATGAAGCCAACGCTGTGCTTGTGAATGTTTGCCTCACTTTGTTTCACTTGCGAGTGAGGAGGCATGGGCATGAGCTGTGACAGAACCTGGGCAGCCACTGGCACCCACCCACTGCCTGTTTCCATGGAAACAGTGCAATACTGGGGACGCCTCCAGGACACCAGCCCGGCTGTCCCGCCACCAGGACTGAGGGGGCAAGCCCTGCACTGCGGCCAGTGGGAGCGAGGGGCCTTGCCATGAGAAGAAACATCTGTGGTATCCATCCCTCACCTTGCCACTGCCCAAACCCCGGGATGGTTGCTGCTGGTAGTGGCCAGTACAAACAACATGTAGAAGATCATGTAGCACTGGAATTTTGGTATCTGATTTGGCTTTCAGCAGTGCAAGATTATCGGTTTTGGCGTAAGTCTAGGATCGTAAGACCTGTTGCAGGTCCTGCTCAACCCTTATTCTGGCGCCAGCAGCATCCCTGACCCAATGCTTCTCCAGATACTGGTTTCTGTTTACATTTTTGTTTAAATTCATTGGGGGGCAGGGGGATGGCAGCGGGATGTGGTGAGCTCTTGTCCCTGGGGCTGGGGTGGGACAGGTTCTCATCCCAGGGTTCTCATCCCAGGGGCAGCAGCACCACCCCCTCCTGATGGGAGTGGGCTACAGTCCCGCCAGCACTGCTGTTTCTCAGGGGGCAGTGCCTGAACAGGCTGTGTGTGCAGATGGCAGCACCAACAGCTCCCGATGGACACATGACTGATACCAGAGCAGATTTCCACCACTGCCCCAATAGCCCTTGACAAAAACAGCATCACCAGCTCTGGGGCAGGTGCCACTGTGCCCCAGCCCTCTGACCTGTGAGTCTGGTGCGGCTCGGGCCTTCAGAGTGGTGCGGCTGTGCTCCGTGCAGCGTTGTGGCGGGCAGGGCTAGTTTTCATATTCATGACTGTCTATCTTTGCATATCCATTCCTGTCAGTTAGTACATACACAGTCGCAAATGCTCTATGAAACAGATTTTTTGTGGAGAAGTCAGCCCACAAAGAAGTGAATCTGTGAGAGAGGTACTGCAAAGTGCTGAGGGTTAACTGTATTTACCATGTTAAAAAGTTACTGTATTATTTAAATTTCTGGAGTAATATTTATTGTTCTTACTGAGAATTTTCCAAGTTCAAAATGAATTAGGTATATTTTCTTTTCATTTCCCACAAGTGCTGAGGTCCCAGTAGGCTGAGGAGCCTGCAGGTGTAAAGGGACATGTGCCCAGCATCTACACTGAGAGCTGGGGAGCATGTGGACACCTGAGGAGGTGCTTCCAGACTGCTTCTGGATAACAGTTTAAAGGGGCTGCTGAAGGATCTTATTTGCATTGGTGGAATATTCACTAATACAGATGTTTTGCTTCTTTTTCTCCTGGTTTATGAGGGGCATGACAACAGCAAAAGCAATAGACTGCTGAGTTGCTTACCAATTACTTCATGACTATGAGGAGGAAAAGTAGGGAGCAGCCCAGATGCACTTAAATGCACAGAAGTACTTTGGTAACACAAAGTAGTTCTCTCATGTATGTACTTAAGCAAACGTTCCCCATGCTGGCCAACCTTGCGGTCAGTGTGGTGCTGCTCACATCCCTGGCTTGCTCTGGCATGTCCTGCCTGTCATCCAGTTCAGCCATTTAATTCTCAATTTCTCTTTTGTTTTCAGGGTTGTTCTGGTTGTGGAAAATGTGACTGCAGTGGAGTAAAAGGGCAAAAGGTAAGTCAACTCTTTCCATTTAATTTTCTTCCTTATTTTGATCACAGAGTGTATAATCTACTGGGAGTCAGGTGAACCAGTGCTTTTGGTGAGGGCTTGCACCACCAGGGAGCATTGCCAAGGCCAGGCCACGTGCCCATCAGCAGGGTTTCTGAACAGCAGGCAGCTTGGTGTCTGCAGCTGCAGAGGGCATCAGGACCAGGAGTTGGAAGCAGTTGAATGCCTTCACTGCAAGGTGAAGCCCCTAGCCCAAGTGCGTGGCCATGCCCTGCCCCCTTTCCCACAAAGTGAGATGCTAACCTATCACTCTCACCTTTCCTACACCACATCTCCAGTTTTTTCAGTGGGTAGCAGGCTTGACATCCTGACCATCTCTGGAACTGAGGCAAGCAGTTCAGTTCAGAAATGCTTCTCTCAGCACGCTGTGCAGAATGCTCTCCAGTAATGCTGTTATGCATCATTATCAGCGTACCCTGACCAGCGTTACCTCTGGGACACAATGGCCTGTGATAGGTTAATGATCAACTTAAGTGCAGAAAAGCGTTGCAGGTCAAGGAAAAGAAAAGTCAAGGGAAAAAAATTCAAACTTTTTGACAGAACCTTGCAAATGAGTTTTAAAGTTCATTCAGTTATCCAGTTTTGTGTATAAAACAGAAAAAGCTTTTTAAAGTGTTCTTTTAAAGCAATAACAGTGAAGAAAAGTTACAGCATACAGTCTCTGCCTTTCCTTACCACGCATTCTGTTGTTAGGGGTCATCTTTTATACCCTTTGCCCCCCATCATCTGTCCATGAATTCCCCCTCTAAATTGCCTACTTTTGTAAATATTGTAGACTTTCAATCACTTTTCCAATTTTGCTGTAGAGATTTTAATCTATGGTGTGTTCCATTGTGCATGCACATGTGCTATGTATCTACCATTATAAATGAGCGTAAACCAAAGGTTTTATCATCCTGTGATTACTTTGGGTACATTTTTTGAGGTAAGTTGTTTAGGTCACCCAAAGGAATGCTTACAAGAGGTGGGTGGTTTGTTTGTTTTTTGTTTTGGGAGGTTGTTTTGTTCTTTGAAATGAATAGACAGCTGGTGCTCTACCTTGTCTCTAATGCAATAGCTGCATATTTATGGATTAGGGTTTTATGAATATTTGTTGGTGTCTTTTCTTCAATGTTTTCCAGAGCTAGGAATGTAAATTACTTAATTGGAGACCCAAGCAAGATCATCTTATTTGTAACAGGCATAGATTAATTTGTGACACAGATGAGAAGTGTCAAGGTTCAAAACATCTTTTGGATGGAATCTCCTTTTTTAATGACCCATTAATATCTGTAAGAAAAGTCAGCTAAAAACAAAAGCAGCAAAGATTTGGGAAGGTTCAAAACTCTGAATTTATTCCTTGATATCTTGATCTTATTTTTCAGTAACAGGTATGAATGAGTCATTGTAGGATGAAAGAGACATGTTATAACTCTCTGCTGAAAGACATTACTTTTCAGTTCGTAAAGTATGCCAGCATCTTGTAACAAGATCATTTAAGAAAATGATAGCTTGGGGAAATAAATAGTATTAGACCTTATGCTTCATTTATTTCCATCTGCAGTCCTGTCTGTTTGCTAGAGCTCTTGCTGACATTTTTCATTTGCATAGTCCAGAGTCTCAAGATATTCTCTTTAAAAGAAGTAGATGCTTGTCTGATATACTAGAATCCAAAACTAACTCACATTAACATAAACTATTTCAAAATGTAGAAGAGAGAAAAATATCAGTCCACAGTAATGGAAGTCATGGTAAATTCCGAATCCCATGCAAACTTGTCTGGCTTATCAGTGTACTCTTTGCTCTTCCCTGTGGGTTCCATCACAAACTTCTATGACTTTATGCAGGTGTGTAGTGACATAATTTTGGACTGTGTAGGAAATGCAGTTATTGACATTAGAGGCATCAAGACGTGCACCTACAACACCATAGTCAAGAAAGGCATTTGAAGCTATTTTGGAATACATTGAACATTGAACTTGATTCAGATCCATGCTTGCTCATTGCATTAACACTTTGAGGCTTTCAAATTTGTACTCAGGATTTTGAACAGAAAACTGAGTTTTAAGTGAAAAACATCTGCCCCTTCCCCTTGTTTCAGCTTATAGTAGTTTTTCATTCTGTCTCTTTCCATTTAATGCCTGTTTATAGTAAGAACAGCCTGGCCCTAGGTCCCAGGTCTGAAGGCATAAGCTGATGAGGGGAGCATCCTTCCTGCTTGACCCTGCAATATTTCTAGAAATTATCTTTCCAGCCGTTGTATTTGGATTTGAAAGGTATCTCTAGTAAACATGGTTCCATTAACACATGCATCAGTAGTGGTACCTGCTACCTCAGAAATCTACGTGAATATTGCTTATTCAGAGGATAGATTAGAGAGACTGACCCTAGCCAAGATCTGGGTTAGGAGAAGGTTGTCGTGCCCAGCTCTTGTGGTACCTCAGGAGACCCCATTAGGGAACATCTGTGCTCCATTTCTCACATGGCTACTTGTGTGGGAAGCACATATCCATTCTGCCCGGCACCATCCACAGCCAACATGTTGCTTACACTAGAAACCCTTTTGATCTGGTTTCCATGTCGTGCAGAAGTGCACATGCTGAAAGGCGTTTTCCAATCAACCCACTCTCTTCCGCAATCCACTCACACCAATTTACTTGGATGGGAGTTTTGGGAGCTGTGGAAGTGGGTGCTGGGTTTGCTCTTTAATACCTTAATTATTAACTTCTGGAGAGATATTTCCTACTGTAGTGTGAGAAGAAGTTCCAGACCCTACAATTTGGTGGGGTTTAATTAAAATTAATTTAGCCAAATAATCATATTAATGATCTCACCAGAAAAAGTGCTGAAAATTATATTTGACTTAAAAGCTGGAAAGTGTCCAAAAAATATTACCCAACATCATTTCAGACATCGAAGAGTAAATTACACTGGTGTATTTCTCTCTCGTTTGAGTATATTTTCATCAATATGATGGCCATATTTAGAGTACATTTAATATGTTCTCTGATCAGATTGTTTGGGTGAAAATTGCATCTCTATGCCAAACTCCTTTAACATGACTCATACTTTATCATGGGCATCAAAGTCTAAGGGTTTTCATCCCTTACAGAAAATTTCAGAAAGTGAGCATAATTGCAGCAGATGGCTCTTATCCCATAAAGCCTTTATTATTACACTGAACGTCAGGCTGTCGTTTTATGCTTTATAATGTCAAGTATCACGTATTTGCTGAACAAAAGGTGCAATCATTTTAGAAAAGCATAATACTGTTAAAATAATTAATAATACCTTACTGTTTTCTGTTAGGTAGATTAGCCTAAAGCATCTTTTTTTTTTTTTTTACCTCTTAAGTTTTTTATTTGTTTTTCTGCATAATAATTTGACTGGTTTTTTTAAGGCTTACTGAAGTGTGAGGTCTTTTTAAACTGATTAGAGTTTTGAATGCTTGCCTACATTTTATTGAGGTACTCAGAAGCAGACTGGAGATATGTTTTCTTTTAAGCCTACCTAGATTTTGAGAACAATTTCAAGCAGCTGTGAAGATAAGAGGTGCTAGCCATTAAGCCTGTGTAGAAAAAGCATGTTAAGCATTTAATTACCATTTAGAACAAAGACTGTACAGAGATGAGTAAAATTATCCATGCGCTGACTTTTTCCAAGAATGTTCATTCTCTCATTCATGACCATTTGCACTTCTGCTCTGTGTCAGAAACATGTGTTAATGGAAGCAATACTGGAACCTTGCTGTAAGTAATACAGAATGACTAATCTTCTCAGACTTATCGGTTGGAATGCATTGAACTATAAATCCTCATTCTTTAGTATAAATACTTTATGATTTCACTGTCTCAGCATTACCCATTGAAAGTTGAGGTCACAAGAATATCAGACATGCTTTTGTCATTGAACATGAAGATTACCAATTAAAAAGAACATCTTTGCTAGGGTACTCGGAAAGAAAATAGAAGAATAGAATTAGATCTTAATGTAACTCCTGCTTTTGATCTTTCTTTTGTTTGAAAGGTAAGAAAACTTGAGCAAATAATTTCATTTTGGAGTATTTTTGCTTGTCTAATTATGAAACTGTATCTGTATTACAGAATCACAGAATCACAGAATCACAGAATCACAGAATCGTATTATTATACCTCTTTTTCTCTTGATGAGTGCATCTGCCCTGTGTGGATTTACCATGCCACAGAAATACATAAACTGGGTTTGCTTGAGGTATTTTGGATTTAGAAGCTAGATAACTGTCTTAGACTGACAGTCAGTGGGACATCTCTGGAGTTCCCTGTCTACAGGAGCAGTGTCCAGTCTTTTGTCATCTGCACAGTTCTACACTCTTAAGAATCACTCATAGTTTTACTCTCTACAACGG
Organism: Pitta sordida; assembly: GCA_013390025.1. Classification (NCBI taxonomy): domain Eukaryota; kingdom Metazoa; phylum Chordata; class Aves; order Passeriformes; family Pittidae; genus Pitta; species Pitta sordida. The sequence goes on from WEKX01000696.1 coordinate 142,307, forward strand.
ATTGTGCTTCCCTGTTACTCTGTGTAGTGAAAAGTTACAGTGGGCTGTGTCCCTGTATATATTTTATTTCAGGTTTACCTGGTTGGGAGGACCTTTGAGGGTCTTCCTGTCATTTTAGATATCAAAAGGTAGAGTGAAAATATTTGTGATACTGGTGATTTAGCACAATATAAACCCTCTTGGAGAGAAACCCTGGAAGTCAGTGGGAAACTCACTATTAAGTACTTCTGAGTTTCCTTGAAAATACAGTAGAGGGCAACAAATCAATTCCTTTAGTGGAGCAAACCAATAATCACTAGATCTATGTTTTTTAAAAATCAAGAATGGTTTTTTTTTAACAATTTTCATTAACACTACTTAGTTTTAATAAGTACTGCTCAGTGTTTCTATTTAAGTGGCTGCTGTAGGAACTTTGTGTGCAGCACCTGTTTGTGCCTGAGTTGTAAAGAGTATGAACACTAAGGAAACCACAACTAAATAATATACCCTGTAGACAACCATAAGGTTGCCAAGAGGGCTGATGGGCAATGTGGGAGGAAATAATGTGTTTGCAGTCCTGAAAGGGTTAATAGATAACTCAAAATCATCTAATCATTCTTGAAAGGGCAAAATCAGAAGACAGTAATAAAATAAGCAAAGATATTGATCACCCAAAGATCTGGTGTTCTACAGGGAAACTTGGGATTCATGTAAAATTTTGAAAATCAGGACAATATCACATTTGTGTTAGTTCTGCAGGGATAGTAGTATATTTTTATTGATTTACCCTTCTCTCTGAGAAAAATAATCCTTTTAATTCAAATCAGGGAAAAAGGACATCCATGTTTCATAAAGAGAGCTGATTTTTGAGAAGAACAAAATGTATCACAGTATCACAGTATAGATAGGGCTGGAAAGGACGTTGAAGATCATCTAGTCCGACCTATAGCTTTCTATTAAAAAAAACCCCTATGGCTTTTCTTATCTTTAAATAGTCATAGGAACCAAATATCCCATTTCCTTTCAAGTAAATACAACACCTGAGGAAGGGCTACTGAACAGTAGGTTAATTGAATTATAGATAACACACCAAAGAAAGTTGAATTAAATGATGAAAATAATTATAAGCTTTCAGTAGTAGATAAATTACTTGCCTATACAATCTTTCACGTGAAAAACAAAATTAAGATAAAGCCAAGGGAAAAGAAACTTGGACTGCCACCTGGAAAGTCATATTTCTAGCCCTTAGAATATTTAAGAGTGACTAGAATGACAAAACCTACCCATAAGTTTTGTAGCTTTTAAGCAAAGCATGTGACAGCTTCCACTGAAGTTGAGATGGAAGATTTTAAAATGTATTGATATGCCAACAAAAGTAATTCTCACCAAGTCTTGTGTCAAAGATTAGTGTGCACAGTGTTGAGGGAGTGAGTGAGCACAGTCACTAACATCAAAAAGGGTGTCCTCTCACTCTTTTCTCACTGGCTGTAAACAGATGCAACAAAAGCATTTCATGGTGAGGTAGTGGAATGCCAAAAGCCTTAAGGAGGTTTGGTAACACTTAGTTTTGTTAGACTGGTTTGCTTATCTGCCAAGCAAAGACTGAAAGATGATGCAGAACTGTAAAACAAATGGGTTTAAGTGATGGTGATGGAGGCGAGAGACTCTAATACAGAGGGGTAGTCTAAAATGCCCTGGGACTCCAATGTCAGGAGTTAGGTGACAAAAAAGGGAGGAATACCAAGGGTTTGTATAGTGGAACAGTGAACCGAGAAGCCAGTGCTGCCTCCATCTGTATGCAACTCCTTTAACTGGATTTGTGAGTTAAGGACATGAATACGAAATCTCAACTCAAATTTCATTTCTGTCTGAAGGTGTGGAAATCCAATAAGGACACCTTCAGCTACTATAAAGTGATCTCTTTAGGAAGTTCAAGATATTAAATGCAATGAATTTATATTGGTGCCAAGGCACAAGAACCAAATGGCAATGTTTCCCTCAGCAAAAAAGGGGAAAAGATAGTGTTTGGGAAAGTGAAACTCCAGAGTATGAGCTTTAGATACCCAAACAGCCTTTGCCCTATACCTCTCACTGGGTTCCATCAGCTTTCAGGAAGAGCAGGGAAGATCAGGGCCAGAGGAAAGGGCTATGTCCTAGGACCTTGGCTGTGTCACTTCCCCGCGGGGTCCTCTGGGTGGCAGTCATACATCACCAATTTCGTTTATTTTTTATTCTGTCAGGGCCCCTTACCTGTCCTTGTTGTTGGAGGATTTTTTTTGTGTGTAGTTTGTTTGTTTGTTTGTTCTTTTCAGAAACAAAACAAGGCTGCCAGCTAAGCAGTAGTTCAACTTCTGGTTGGCATTTACTGACAAAGATATCCTCGGATACTGATATCCTCTGCAATATAAAAATAAGGAAGATACTTGTTTTCATTATTATTAATGATTATTGCATCTTTGTTAACTTTATTGATTTAGACCAAACAACCCTGGAGGTACTGCAAAAGTATGTAGTGTAGTGTCTGTTTTACAAAGGATCTAGTTGAGTCACACAGTCACAAGATATTCCGAGTTGGAAGGGACCCACAGGATCATCTAGTCCAGCTCCAAAGTGAACGCCCTCAAAGGGGTGGAACCCACAACCCCGGAGCCATGTGCACCACGCTCCATCCATCCAAGCCTCCCATCATCTAGGCCGTGTCACTGAGTTCCTCATCCAGTCTTTTCTTAAACACCACCAGGGATGGCGACTCCATCACCTCCCTGGGCAGACCGTTCCACTGAGGGATCACTCTCTCTGTGAAAAAGCTCTTCCTAACGTGCAGTCTAAACCTCCCCATGTTCAGCTTAAGTCCATGTCCTCTTGTTCTGGTACTGGTAGCTTGAGAGAAGAGATTTACACCCACCCGACTGTAACCTCCCTTCAGGTAGTTGTAAACAGCAATGACGTCACCCCTGAGCCTCCTCCAAACTGAACAAACCCAGCTCCTGTAGTCGCTCCCCATAGGGGTTGTTTTCCAGTCAAGAGACCTTAGTTATTAAAGGAAAAGAGCAGTGATTTACACTTTTAAGGCACAATGTTATCTGCCTTGTGGTATTTGCATGTTTAAAAACCAGAAGCCGGAATATTTCCTCTAGCTTTTGTGGAAAGATATTTTACTCCTATGGAACTTTCAAAATGTTTAAAACTTAGAAAATGCCATTTCCAACCTAACCCAGAAAAGCATCTAGACTAGTACTGTCTCAAGTAGTACTGTCTGTCGTGTACCCTCTAAGATAGGAGCTACTTAATTATGAGAACTTTATTGCAGTCCGTACTGTCTAGGACCAGCTGCTCATGTTTTTACTATTTATGGAAGAGATTATTTTCTGTAAATACGTCCATGACAAACCTTTGGCAAGAGAATAAAACTTGCACGTAACATCACATTTCATTCCAAGTCTAGGATCTGAACAAAAATAAATTTAAAAAACCTGAAATGTTCAAGATCTCTCTTTTTTTTCCCCCTCTGCTGTTTCATCTTTAAATGTGACCCTTTAAACAATGCCAAATGCAAGCAAATGCTAAATAATTTTCATTAATGAAGAAGGAAGGGTGTGGAGCATTTTTACCCTGTATATTCTTGGACCTTCAACACTGGAAGTGATTTAATACAATGTGCAATAAAACAAAGGAAGAGTCACTCAGACCTAATGTGTTCAACAGATGATTAAAAGGGGTGGAAAATATAGCACCCATTTGATAGAACCTGTCTCCAGGTGATAGAATTTCCCTCCCCCCCCTTTTTTTTTTTTCAGCACAAACACATTTGTCCTTCAAATGTCCTCTTCCCTCATGGTTCTGTGAGGTTCTTCTGTTCTAACTGATGGCTCTAACTGGTGGAAAGAGGGCCTTGATTCATGTCTGATAAAAGATAAATTTAAAAATTATTTGGAGAACCTCATGTGTACCTTTGTAAAAAAAGGTTTGTGTGACTTCCACCTGAAACATCATGGGGTCTGTGTTATTCTGATGTTATCCAAAAATGAAGGAAAACTTAAGCATAAAGACAATGAGCCACATACTTTGGTGTTCAACTGCCAAGCTTTGAGCAGGCAGACTTCCACAGTTGAAAATTTCCTTGCTGCCTGTTGGCTTCTGCTGTCTGCTTTTGTATTTGTGTGCTTCATATGCTATGCACTCAATCATGCTATGAACAAATATGTTCCCCCTCAGCATCCTGGCTGCTCCTGGATTTATCTACAGTGGAGGGAAAAAAAACCTGACTAAAAAAACCTGACTACCACATTCAGAAAATAAGGAATTATGGAGTGATCAAGAAGAGGAATTACATGAAGAAGACTTGTTTGATTATGTAGGGAGGGGCTGTTTGACTGAAATTGTACATGCTGATAGGCAACCAATTGCTTGACACCAATTAAATGGAATTAAAAGGTTCGCAGGTTATTCCGAGTTGGAAGGGACCCACAAGGATCATCTAGTCCAACTCTCAAGTGAATTCCCACCCAGGGATCGAACCCGCAACCCTGGAGCCATGGGCACCGCACTCCATCTATCCAAGCTTCCCATTGTCTAGACCATGTCACTGAGTTCCTCATCCAGTCTTTTCTTAAACGCCTCCAGGGATGGTGACTCCACCACCTCCCTGGGCAGTCCATTCCACTGAGGGATCACTCTCTCTGTGAAAAAGCTCTTCCTAACATCCAGTCTAAACCTCCCCTGGTGTAGTCTAAGACCATGTCCTCTTGTTCGGGTGCTGTCAGCCTGAGAGAAGAGATTTACATCCACCCGACTACAACCTCCCTTCAGGTATTCGTAAACAGCAGCGAGGTCACTTCTGAGCCTCCTCTTCTCTTGGTTTTTTAATGTTAATTCTACTTCACTCAGTTTATTTTGCTTCTTACTCAGCTTCTCAATTTCTTCTAGACACACTGTATGTCCACACAGTTGAACATCAACTGAGGACGTAGATACTGATATGTAGGGAAAAGGATAATCAAAGATTGTTATTTCTGTTTTTATACTCCTGGGAAGCACTTAGCAGCTTCCTGAGGAATGTTCTGTGCAGCCATGAGGTGCCACAGAAATATGCTTTCGGTCTAACCATTCTTTCTTATTTATGAGGCAGAGGCCTAGGCTCAGTTCCCATGCCTTAAACCTGAACAAGCTTCTAACCAAATGTTTATAGCAATAATGAGGCTTTATACCTCCACTATTGGAGGTTTGGGCTCATTTTGTATCAAGATGAACAAGTTCCCAAGTATTGTAAATGCATGGTGCTTGGGAAAGAATACTTTCATAGCAGAAAGAGTAATCCTGCCAGGGAGTGAAAAAACAGAGCTGACTGAGATGCCAGCATTTGGTGATCAGGGTGCAGCTTCTGTCCCTTTGTATATGAACATGTATAACACTGTCCTTTGCACTGTAAGAAGGTGCTTTTCAGTGTTCCACCCTCAAAATCCATCCTGAGAGGTCTTTTAACTGCTTGACTGAAGGAGTCCCACAGGTGAAAGTCACTGCAGAGGGAGCAGAGGGAGAAGGAGATGGCAGAGCAAGCATTGTGGCAGAGAGGTCATGAGTAGAGAGTGATGTTCCCCAGCAGCTGTTGGGGTAGCTCTTTGTCATCTTAAATGTCTGTGTATAACATAGAGCAGCCCTGGTAGTGCTTGAAGTTGTGCAGGGGACTCATCTGTCCCACAGCCATTCTGACTGGAGCTGTGCAGGTGATATGAATCTCTTATGGCTGCTCCTTCTTTTAGTCATGCCAAAAATGCTGAACTCATGTTTCCATATAAGTGGGCTCTTTCAGATGCTTCCTGGCTGTATCAAGGTTTTGCTGACTCTTCCCCCGCTTCCCCCTTCAGCACCCTCTTGCATTTTATGTATTGTCAGGAACTCAGTCCCAAAACTTCTAGGTTCTTTACTGAGCTTCTGCACAGATTCTTTGCATGTCTTCAGAGTTATGTTTGTGTAATTAATTACTTGTTACTTGTGTGGCTCCAGAATTGTATAGCTATAGTACAGATAGATTCTGCTGAAGAATGTGCAGTGGGAATTTTGTAATGTTAAACATCCTCAGTGCATTTGAGGACACATGTCCTGTGAGCATATAGCAATAATTCTCTTTGACTAATATCCACTTCACACTTCTAATAAGATACTGAAAATGGTAAGTGCAGCTGAGGACAAACAGATGATATTTATTGTACATGTTTATTTTATTCGGAAATATATTCAGGACCAGTGCTCCCTCTGGTGGTTAAAAATACTTTTTTTAATAAAGGATTGGATATTCCCCATCTCTCTGTCTTCACTAGTGTAATACTGAGCCAATTACGATTCTCTAACACATGTTTAGAAGAGTGTAGAGAGAAACATTGTGACTTGAGAGTGTTACTCAAATCACACAATAACATTTCCCACTGGAAGCTGACAGAATCGTACCAGCTGGTATAAAGAAGGGTGAGGTGGCATCATCCCTTTAAAAGGAGGAGGAGGAGAAAAGCCCCTTTTTGTCGGGCAGATCAGCTTAGCTGCCTTGGGACATCTTTCCCCAAGACTGAGTATTATGCCTTTTCAGCTGAAGGGCAGACACGTGTCTGTCTTGCCATCTCAGCTGCAGGGCGATTGCTGGCAGAGGCAAATGTTAAGGAATGAAGTGTCTTTCAAATGGCTTTGGGAAGATCTGCACATTGTTATTCACCATGTGCCTGTGCCTCTGGAGAGCCTGAGAACATCATATTTTTACAGATCTAGACACCCTGTGAGCCCACACTTCTGGAAGGAGTTGATTTATATCCATGTTACCAGTCTCTCAAGTCTAAAATCTCCCAGTCCAACAATCCCTGGACCAAGTAATAGGGGAAATAATTTATAATGGGGTGGTGATTATTTCCTCCCCCTCAGCACTTGATATATTACAGCTGAAACTTCTGAAACTACTTACTTCATGTGACTGTCTTGCTCAGCAATCTGCAGTTGTTCCATGTGTCAAACAGCATTTAATGGCTAATTTGGAAGGATAGATGCCAGAAAAAATTACCAGCCAATGTAGTTAAGCTCTTAACAGGTTCACATCTGGCTATAAGTCCATGCAATTTTAGTTTGAACTACCTAGTGCAAAGACATTTCACAAAAGCTGGACTAACAGAAGCATCTTGCTTATTAAATGAGTAGAGTGGTGACTGTGCATTTGCTGTCTTTTTGCGTAGCATCTCCACATTTTCAGCAGCTGAGTGGCAGAATATTAACTTTTATGAGCTGAGTAATGAATTCTCCTTTGTGCTTTCTGACAGTTTGCATTGAATCAGCAGAGGTACAGATGACTTGGTTACATCTGTTTTAATTTTTGAGTCTCATGAATTGATTTGTAGGAAGCAGAAGCTCTTTCAATGTCACTTGCCAAGACTTTGCAGCTGTGAATGTTGGAACTTGAACAATACATAGCCCTTGCAGTCAGAGTCTCATGCTCTTCACGCATCACAGCTACAAATCTCAGTGCTGAATGAAAAATAAGTGGCTTAGCAGGGGTGACTTCGTGCTTGCCAATTTATGTAGTGTGGGGGCAGCATAAATGTAACAAAAATGCTAGCTGTTGGGCTGTTTGGCTGGAACATTGAGTGAAGAAGGGAACCAGACAGACAAGTGGGCAAAGGATATTGCGCAAGTGTTTCCTTGCATCCTCAGGACATGCTTACGTCTGTACTGCACAGAATAATAAGTGACAGGTTCATCTGACTTGTAGTTCCAAATAAACCACTTTGGATAGGAAAGTAGCAATACAAATGTTGGTTACCTCTGTGATCTTTGGTCTCTAATCTACTCAGTGACACTAGGACACTCTGCTTTCCTATGACCTTCCAGCTTCTAAATGGTAGAGTTTTTGTACTCCTGTTCAGCGTAGATACTCTGAGACTGATAGTATTTTTCCGTTATTTAGTGTAGTATCATGCTATGTCGAGATCTTATGGTGCAAGTTTGTGCCAACTCAAGCAGGAGTACTGAAGTAGGACCTTTGTTCATGAGCACTGCTTCTTTCCTTACAAGTTTTGGCACCACTGGTTTACTAAGGCTGTAGTACAAAGAGGCAGACTGGTATCTGGACTAAAGAAAGGGACTTTGTGGAATAGGTTATCCCAACTTCTCTGAGCTTCCACGGGTGGCATACAGGATTAAAGTCCCATTAACTGTGTAGCTTGAAACTGCTGGGCTTCTTACCCAATACTTACTTTGGCCTATTTACCCTGAACTTGCTTTGGAGTAGAGTCAGATGGGATGGCAGAGTAGAGCGAGAAGTGTTGGCAGTGTGTAAGTCCATGATTCCCTGTTAGAATAAACAGCCAAGGTGACAGGTTGCATGCAGGGAGGGATCAGACAGCTCTCACACAGACAGTTGCCTTTAAGTTTCCCTAGTTCCCTCGAGCAAATCAAAGGCAATAAGATGAATTCTGTTCCGGTATGAGAAGCCATGAATCTGGAATAAGTATTTGGGATGGTACAGCCCTCCACATACCCAGAAGTTTTGCCTTCCAGGCATTTAGTAGCTTGACTGGATATCAAGAATTTCTGGACAAATGGACAGTTGTTTTTCTTGTTGACCTAACAGTTCAAATCAGGAAAATAAAATGTTCCTGGGGAAACCTGAATGTATCTTAATTTGAAGTGACTTGTTATGGTCTTAATTCTTCTTGAGCTGTGATTTACCCCTCAGACAGGGCAGCCTGGGAGGTTGAAGACAGCCTTGAGAGAATTCATGATAGTTTCCTTGGAAGCCACAGTTTTTATATAGGCCTTTAGTTAACCTCCTTGGCAAGGTGGAACAGTCATTACCTTACTGAGTGATTTACGAGCATATTAAGGCCCTTTTACAGCGTCAGAGTGATCTTAAGGGAGCCTTAGACTAAGTGAAAATCTGATTTGTAAAACCTCAGTTTTATCTTTCTTTAAGAATGGAGGAAAGACTGTTTCCCTGTGTAGCAGGGTGTAGTGGTTCAAAGTGTGGTGAAATCCTCAGATGGACAGAACTTCTGAGTGCAGAAAGCATCAGTCATGTTGCACGACTGATAATGAGTCACATAAGTTACACATGACTCATTTCTCTGTGGATGTCAGAGTAATCTTGTTTTCTTCTGACTTGCACATGTTGTACTTTTCTTCAGCAATGGAAGATGCTGTTGTATGTACTTGAGTGTCTTCTCCCTCCTTAGCCCACTTCCCAACAGGTCATGAAAGCAAGTACCCAGGGTTCAGTGTGAAATCCTGGTCTGAAGGACATAACTACTGATTTTGTGGAAAAACATTTATGCTGGTACTGCCAATTAGCCAGTCAAAGTATGAGTTTATGTACCTGAGTAATTTGCTTAAGTTTTCAGATATCTTTCAGATTGTTAATTACTTCAACATTTATTCAGAGACCTGGATCATCGTGATACATTTCTCCATAAAATATTTTTCAAAACAATTTTAGTTACTTTAGAACTTGGACGTTGTGCTTCTTGCAGCTGACCTAGAAACATATTTCTCCAGCTGTTCTCCTTTGTTTTGCTGTGTCTTTTTTGTCTAACACACTGCTTCAGATTTGCAAACTTTATCCTCGAACCATGACAAAGATTACTGGGGATTAAACAGAGAAGATCATGCCATCTCAGTATTTCAAGGAAAAAACTAATTATTTGCCTCAGAAAGCATCTTTATATTGAAAAAGTTTCTTTTTTGTGGGAGGAAGGAGAGGAGAAGCAGCAAGATAATATTTTCTGACAGGAATTTTTAATAAATGAGTGTTATTTGAATTTCACTTTCTCATGCTCTTATCATCTCAGTTATAGTTTTCTGCCCTCCTTCCTCTGGCCCATGTCTTCTTACCCATCAATAATGTCTCTTCTCCCTCTCTTCATTTTAACAAAGAACTGGACAAGGAGCTAAAAACCAACATCCAACCCAGTAAGTCTTCCAATTCCTCTCATCTTCTGACACTTAACTAGCACCATGTCTGTAGGTCATCACTCAGTTTCCTCTGCCTGCATGTTATAACTTTTTCTTTGCAAAATGCCTGTTACACTTCTTTGACCAATGAGCTCTCCAGGACTCAGATGTTATTCTTCGTGTATGTGCTCAACCCTCAGATGACTTCTCCACGTAACCAGCATATTGCTGGGAAACCTTGTCCCGAGGAAACAGGAGCAAAGTATCTTGTTAACCACCATTCTAAAATCAATTACTAAATTGTTTGTAGTGACTGAACAGTAATATTTATGCTTTTCAGGAATTTAATTGCTGATCTGGAGTGCTAGATTTCCTACTGGGATTTAGCAGTATCTCTGTAGGAATGCAGGCACATTTTCTTAGGGGGAAAATGACCTTCCTGATCCCAGGAAGTATGCTATGAAGAGTGCTATCCAGGGTGACATAAAGAAGGTTTCATTGACATCCAAAGAGGACTTTTCTGTTATGCTACACTCAGCCCTTGCCAATCTATTATTGAACCAGTAATATTTCTTTATTTATGTATAATAATCCCTCTTTCAAGTTCCAACATGACCTGTTTGCTGTCACATGTAGCTTCTTACCACTTAACAGGTTTCTTGAGCACAGAAACAGGGGATATGTGAGTTGCTTGAAGAAACAACTTCAGTTGTATAGTCGCTAATTAATTTTCTTCCACAGGGAGAAAGAGGCTTGCCGGGACTACAGGGTGTGATTGGGTTTCCTGGAATGCAAGGACCTGAAGGTCCTCCTGGGCCACCAGGTCTTAAGGTAAGAACTTAAGCTTTAGTACGTATTTGAAACAGTAAATACAAAATTCCCTAAATTGTTGTCTCAAACAAAGACAAAACTCTCTCTTTTCCTTTGCAGGGTGATACTGGAGAACCAGGACTGCCAGGAACAAAGGGAACAAGAGTGAGTTCTAGCTTACTTTTTTGCAATTTTGATGTCTTTGAGTTGTTTTATATGTTAACTCTCCATGGCTGCCTTGAAGTGTGAGAGGGGGTTAGTCTCTTCTTTGAGTCAATCAATGACATCCCCTTGTGCTGCACAATAGTTTCAAAAATTCTTGCTTTTCCCTTTGAAGTTCTTGCTGCATTGGACAGCCAGTGCCTTTATCCTTTATTTGCAGTGTTACCTGATACTTAACAGTGCATCAACAGCACTGGCTTTAATATGCCTTGAATATCTTTTTGACATACAATAAAGCTTTTTTTCCAGCTTCAGTGTGAACCAACCTTATTTTCTCTTGCAAAATTCTCCTATATGTTTGCCTTCTAACCTTCTTGAAGCACTTCAGCAGAGAAGCTGACACGCTCATGAGCCCATTCATGTTAAAAGTGTGCAGCGCAAGGTGCAGAGCTGAATTAAAGCCAGGAACAAAGATCTCTCAACTTAGCTAGAAGAGGCTTTGAGTATTTCTGTGATCTTCCTGTTGTCATTTCTCTTTAATGGGGCACTTACATAGCTTTTATTTTAGTACATTATATTAGCCAGGGCCTTGTCATTGGGGGGTTTGTAAGGTGCTAAGCTCATTCTGAGCATTTTCACATCTCATAATGTTATGTTGAAGGAGGATTCAAATTACTTGGCCAGTAAGGATGCATACATTTTCAGCTATACCCTCTTGTTCACAACTTTTCAAAGTCCTGTTTCAGTTGTGCTCTCTGTCTACCTGCAGTTGCTGCAGCACACAAAATTTACTGAACCAGCTGCTATTTCTGAGCTGTTTCAGACAGGGTGTTCTGCTGGATCAAGAAATCCTTATTTCAGTCCATGATGTTTGTGATACCCTGGGGTATCCTAAGTGTCAGTGTAAACTGGTATCTCCTGGCAAATGTGTATGTGCCACAATACAAGTAGTCTGTATAACAAAGTTTTAGAAGATGCAAATACAGTATCTGAACACAGGATTCCCATACATCTTTTCTGCTTCATAATACATGTATTAGGAAATACTGCAGGAATAAGATGATAGGATGAAAAAGATTTGCCAAGTTAAACTCCTGATGCATTGCATTGAAAAGCTGTTCAAGGAGAAAGAGTTGTATCAGACTCAGGTTTTTTGATAATAAGGATGAATTGATACACTCATGTGGAGTGTAAAAGATAAGCATCTTTACATTAACATCATCTCTTGCTCCGTAGAGATGATTACAGTAGATTTCATTTTGGAAACTATAGTTGTGAGAAGACATTTTTTTTAACTCTACATAAGGCTCTGATCCAGTTCCTACGTGTTAAAAAGTTAAGGAAATAAAAAAATTGGTTTCAGTTATTGATTACTACAGTGACATGTTTGAGAGGTTTTGAAGATTATATCTATTTTGTAAAGGAAGTTTAAGTGCTACTTGTTTTTGACTGTCATCACTGGAGATACAACTTTGGCTGCAGCTTTTCCTTGCTGTTTTGTGAAATTGTCGTTTCAGTTTATGTTTTTCTCAATTTCAGGGACCCCCAGGAATATCAGGCTTTCCAGGAAACCCTGGCCTTCCTGTAAGTATGAAGTATATGTATTTTTAAAAAGATCTCATTTTACTAAAGTATTAATCATGACATCTGCCCTGGATTATTATGAGTGATTATTATGATGATTATTATTATATCACTAATTTCTTTGCTTTCTTTTTATGTAGGGCATTCCCGGACAAGATGGCCCTCCTGGTCCACCTGGCATTCCAGGATGTAATGGCACAAAGGTGACATTTACATATGTTTATAACAGCATGTCTGTATCGAAATAAAAATATCTTTGAAGCATACCTTCCCTAAAAAAAATCGATTTCTCTGTTCCCCTTAGGGTGAAAGAGGTCCAGTAGGTCCCCCAGGTTTACCAGGACTGACTGGGAGTATAGTAAGTAGATTCTTTTCCTCTCGATGCAGTTTTTTTCAACCCTAATTGTAGAAAGTCAAATATAACCGTAGGAAATGATATGGAGTATAAGATGTAAAATATACAACACTGAGGAGCACTAACACCAAATATGTGTTTTTTTCACAGGGACCCCCAGGACCTCCTGGAATGAAGGTATGTTTTACTCTAGGTGTGTTTATATCCCGCTTCTAACAATAAGTATTTGTGTGAGGTCTACACCCTCCAAGTCCTTTCTTAAGGACTGAGAAATTGTGCTGCCATGTTTCACTTAGTACTCTGTTCTGCAACTCCACTAAAGAAAGACAATGGGGTGACCTGCAGTTAATAACAACTGAACATGTGTTGTTCCATGCAGGTCTTAAAAGTGTAAGTATTACATGGATTACAATAGGAAAAGAGTAGTACATGTCATTAATTCTATATAAACAATATGGTGGCCACCTAATTGTTTGTAAAGATTTAGACAGGGGAAGAACTGACTTAGTCCATAAACACTGAAATACTTAAATGTTTCTTCCCCAGGCATATATGCATTTGTACATGACTCCTGAAATAAAATCATTTACTATATTTCAACTTCGTACAAAAATGCAGGGAAAATGAGATTTTAAATGGATAATGATCAGAATAATTTTCTGAAGTAAGAGTTAGTGTATTCCTTTCTAAAGGAAAAAAGGATGCCATAAATGGCTTTTATGTCAAAATTAGGTGTAAGCATGAAGATCTCAGCAGCCAGATCAGATGCTGCAGTTACGTGGTGACACTGTATTAATGATAGATTGGGCAGAAAAATCATTCTGCCTACCCATTATAGTATAGGAAATGAAGGTATGAAGGAAGATCTGGTACAGGAATATCTTCAGGTGGCTTTAAAACATGTTAAGCAATTAAGGTCTTAAATTTTAATATCTCTTGCTATGTTTCAGCTAAATTAAAAGAAGTAAGGCGATTTTTTTTTGCCAGCTTTTCGAATGATTCAAAACTGCATTGCTCTAACTTTCCTCTCATCTCAGTACTAGTGATTTTGAATATACGTCTTTGAATTGATGTTCAAGTATTCTTTTTCTTTTCTTACAGGGAGATCCAGGTGAAGTGATTGGTCTTTTACCTTCTGGTGTGCTAAAAGGTGATAGAGGGCTTCCTGGCCAACCTGGACTACCTGTAAGTCCAAATGATGTTTGAATTGCAGTAAGCTTCAACTGAAGTTATATCAGTATCATGAAGTCACCAAATAAGTATCACTTTTTTATGATGCCATTTAAAATTTTTGTAGGGCCCACCTGGAACTCCAGGATATCAGGGACCAATGGGGCCACAAGGTCCTCCAGGAGAGCCAGTAAGTTTCCTCTCATGGTAATTTGTACTTTACTAATGAATGTTTATTGTAGGAATGTTCTAGAAGGCATGTGTAGCAGGTCTTGGTTGGGATTTGGAAAAGATAACACAGGTTCCAGGCCTGCAGTTTAGCCTCTGGAGCCCTACCATGGGAGAAATTACTAGGCAGGTTTTCAAATAGCAGCTGCTCCTACAGTCATTTTTAGTTCTTGAATTCATGGAGGGTATTTTTGTGGGGAAGAGACTGTAATTGTTATTTCTCCTTTCCTCTCTTGCCCAGGCTAGTTTACTGAAAATAAACTACATGCCTAGCAGCCAGACCTAAATACGAATATTTGCTTAGATTGTTCTTATGGGTAGCTGTAGTAAGTACAAAGTGTGGAAGCGGGATATCAACTGTCTGTTATTATGGTAATTAATGACATCATGCAGACATATTCTCTTGGTTATTTTTGTCTACGTTGTGAATTCTGTACAATAGCAGAAAAAGACTATTTTTGTTTAATGAAAAGATTTGACTTTTTGCTACTTTCATAGAATAAGGCATTATTCCAACTAGTGTACTCTATACATACACACGCTAACATGTATTGTCTTGTAGGGTCCCCCAGGGCCACCAGGACTCCCAGGAGAGAAGGTAAGACTATTATAAATGTTAAGTCTATCTGTTTATTTATTTAGCATACCAGATCCCCTCCAACTCTGGAAACTTACGGTCCTAAAGGAGTGGTGGGTTTTACACTTTGGGATCTCTTTCTGTCTTAATTGACATCATAAAGAGAGATTTTTTTGTTTCAAATTTGTCTAATAATTACGATATTCTATGGTTATTAGAATTAATTTAATATTTCAACATTTTCAATTCAGCATTGGAAAGAAGAGGAGCTTGACAATAAAATCTGATACATTTCAGTCTTTTTATTTACACATATTGCTGTGTCACAGGGCTAAAAAATCCAACAGGGAGGTTAGGGTTATTGATTTAGATTTATTTATTTATTTATTTTTAGTTCGATTATTTATTTGTTTCACACATGCATTCTAAAGGTACTCTGTCTTTTATATTCTCTCTTAGCATTTGACTGTACAAAATACCTTCATATGTGTATATATATACATGGATGGAATGCTAATAAAAATTGACTAAGTGCATATGATTTACATTTTCAGGGCTACATGGGCTTGGGCTTTCAGGGTCCCAAAGGTGAAAAGGTAGGTCTCTTGTAAACTTCTAGAGAACAATTGGCAGACATAGTTTTTATACCTTATTTTAGATAAAGAAAACTGTTGGAATCAATCAATGGAGAAAATCAGACTTCAGTAAATCTGTAACTTACACATAAATGAATAAAAGTCTCAAATGGTTACAGACTTCCTTAATGACGATGTTATACCTGACATTAATTTAGGTCACTATCCTGTTTTGCAGCTGTGACTGAAAAACCACTTTAATTTGAAGAAAGCATATCTGGAAACATTTACTCTGTCTATTAGGAGTCACCATGAATTTTTTTTTTAAAAAAATCTATTTAATTTTGAGGTTTGAGATTTAACGTGCTCTTCAGAATGATCATAATTTATTCTGATAGGACTCCTGTGGGCCCGTCTGCCTCAGTTTGGTTTGGTAGGGTATATATTTGAAGCAGATCTCCGTTGTTCCCTTTTATTGTGTTTCGCCACGATCAGGAAGAGGTTTCAGAGCACATAGACTGGTTTACTTTTGAATGAATATAAGCCAAAAGATGTGCTCCAAGATACCATTTATTCTCTTAATCAGCATCAAATAGGAGATAATACATCAGCTTTAGTGTGTAACCTGTTATACTCAAGAGATCTAGGCCAAAGTGCCTTATGTTGTATGTTTATAGGAGCCAAGAACTTAATGAAGTGAAGGGCTATTCAGTAAATGATTAATATGTCTGAGCACTTCTCCAGAAGCTTCTCATGAGTGTCATTGACAGAGGGCTTTTGGAGAATAAATGAATTATATTACATACTTAAGTTGGTGGTTTTTTTTTTAATCTACCTCTTCATTTATGTATTTTGAACCACAGTATTCCTAATGGATAGAATTTTTTGCAACATAAATGGTTAAAATTGTTATTATAAAATCTATTGAAAACTATTGGTCATAGAAGTGTGTGGAGGTTTCCTGTACTCCTCAGGTTTGTCTTTAGCAAAAGATTAATGGTACTGCAATGCACTACTGCTTGACAGAAATGTATCAAGCCTTTTTGGAGGTTCACAGGTTATTCTGAGTTGGGAGGGACCCACAGCACCATCTAGTCCAACTCCCAAGGAAATGCCCACCCAGGGATCAGGCCCACAAGCATGGAACCACAGGCAACACTCTCCATTCATCCAAGCCTCCCACCATATAGACCATGTTGCTGAGCTCCTCATCGAGTCTTCTCTTAAACACCTCCAGGGATGGTGACTCCACCACCTCCCTGGGCAGAGCATTCCACTGAGAGATCACTCTGTGAAAAACCTCTTCCTAACATCCAGTCTAAACCACCCCTGGCAGAGCTTAAGGCCATGTCCTCTTGTTTGGGTGTTGTCAGCCTGAGAGAAGAGATTCACACCCTTCTGACTGCAACCTCCCCTCAGGTAGTTGTAAATAGTAATGAGGTCACCTCTGAGTCTCCTCTTCTCCAGGCTGAACAACCCTAGTTCTTGTAGCCGCTCCCCATAGGGCTTGTCCTCCAGTCCTTTCACCATCCTTGTCGCCCTTCTCTGGACCCTTTCAGGCAGTTCAACATCATTCTTGAACTGGGAAGCCCAGAACTCGATACAGTACTCAACATGTGGTCTGACCAGCGTCGAGTACAGGGAAGGATAACTTCCCTAGTCCAACTGACCACACTGTTCCTAATACAGGCCAGGATGCCATTGACCCTCTTAGCCACGTGGGCACACTGCTGGCTCATATTAAGTTTCCTGTCAATCATAACTGCTAAATCCCTCTCCATTTCACCAGTCTCCAGCCACTCCTCCCCAAGCCGATAGTGATGCATGGGGTTGTTATGTCCAAAGTGAAGAACCTGGCACTTGGACTTGTTAAATCTCAGATTATTGGAGTCTGCCCATCTCTCTAGCCTGTTTAGGTCCCTCTGAAGGGCCCTCCTACCCTCTGGCAGTTCAACACTTGACTCCACCAGTGACTGACTGCCAGCTGGATGTGACACCATTCACCAACACTCTGAGCTTGTCCATCCAACCAATTCCTAACCCAACATAAAATGCTTCTATCCAGTCCATGCTCTATGAGTTGCTCCTTAAGACCATGGGAAACCGTGTCAAAGGCTTTGCTAAGGTCCAAGTACACAACATCCACGGCCGTTTTTTCGTCAACCAGGCGAGTGACCAGATCATAAAAGGAGATCAGGTTGGTCAAGTAGGAGGCAAGACCTGCCTCTCTGAAATCCATGCTGACTAGTTCTAATGTCGTGGTCATTTTGCAGTTGGTGCGTAATAGCACACAAGACTATCTGTTCCATGACTTTGCCATAAAAGATAATGCTTTTGCATTATATAAGGAGATTATATTCTGACCCTCCAATGGACACATGCATACTAAAAAAGTATGATCCTCGGTTATCCTATTAATGTTGACCTTTATGAACAATTGTAAAACTTTAAACTTTGATGTTTTTCTTTGGGTGCTGACTTTCTGTACCTGCGCTCTTTCCTCCTAATCTCCTTCACGGTATCACAGTCTCACAGTATAGATAAGACTGGAAAGGACCTTGAAGATCATCTAGTCCAGCCTGTAGTCCAACTAACCTGGCATCTACATCTAGATCATATCGCTCAACACCTCATCCAGCCTACCCTTAAACACCTCCAGGGTTGGTGACTCAACCACCTCCGTGGGCAACCCATTCCAAATCTGGATCACTCTTTCAGTAAAAAACCTTTTCCTAATATGTAGTCTAAACTTTCCCTGGTGAAGCTTAAGACTATGTCCTCCTGTTCTGTCACCAGAGACCAAGAAGAAAAGACCAGCCCCTACCTGACTACAACCTCCTTTTAGATAGTTATAGACAGCGATGAGGTCACCCCTGAGCCTTCTCTTTTCTAGGCTAAACAGACCCAACTCCTTCAGCCTTTCCTCATGGGGCTTATCTTCCAACCCCTTCACCGTCCTAGTTGCCCTTCTCTGANTTCCTATCAAAACCCCTTGCTGCCATCTTCCCCAGGAGTATATAATGGGAGACTGTGTCGAATGCTTTACTGAAATCCAGATACAATACATCCACAGCCTTCCTCTCATCCACCAGGCGAGTTACTTGATCATAAAAATAGATCATGTTGGTCCAGCAAGACCTACCCCTTCTAAACCCATGCTGGCTGGGCCTGATCTCTTGTCCATCCTGTAGATGTTGTGTGATAGCACTCAGTAATAACCCTGCTAAAGTAGGCACTAAAAAACTTCTGTAGTATTGCTGTGATTAATTCAATGCGTTCCTGATATTTGTTGTTAATCAATCTTCACCCTAAGAGTACTTTCAGGAATCTTTCTTCAGAGGAGTCTCTGTCTCTAACCAATTATACACTAGTGACTTCAGTAATTATGTATTTAATCCTTTCACTGATTTCGCTGAAGAATTTTTTAAAAAGCCATTTAGCTATATTTTTAGAAGTGAGTGGTAGTTCTCTTTAATGTTACTGGTCTTCGTAATGTTTGATCTCAGAGTCATGCTGTTTTCAATGGACTGTCCTGGATTTGCTGTTAACAGGGAGAACAAGGGGTAAGGGGCCCCCCAGGACCTCCAGGACCAGCACCACATATGAAAGAAAAAGGTTTTGAAGTCATAAAGGGAGAAAAGGTGAGATGTTAAGTATACTCGACTTCGCCTAAACAGAATTCCATTAATGAAATCTGAGGGCTAATCAATTTTTCTATTATTGATTTAAGAAGTCTAAACAAAATGTACTAGTAAAATAGACTAGCTTAATGGATTCACATTTTGTGTTTGTCTAAATTCTTGCATGTCATACTATTAGGCATAGTTCTTAAAATGTAGTATAGGATTAGATGTGCTTTTCCTTACAGGAAAAATTATTTACAAACTAAATGAATGCTGGTTAAGGTTTTGTTTACTAATCTACTGTTTTTTTCTTTAATTTCATTAGGGAGAGCCAGGTGAAAAGGGTGAACAGGGAATCCCAGTGAGTATTGTATAGATTTTTTTTTGTTACTGTAAAAATTGTTAAGAATCTGATAATGGCACTGAATATCTATATGGCTATTAGATAAAAGCAATTTACTTTGGAATTTGACAGTATTTTTAATCTAGTGAGTATTTATTTTCCAGGGATTGCCAGGTTCAGGTTTCAAAGGAGACAAGGGTGACCCTGGAACGCCTGGTCCTCGTGTAAGTACAGTCGGCCCTCTTGCACTTCATGCCCCCCGTATTGCAGCTTCACATCTTCACACCATGATTTTTTAGCAATGAAGGAGGCTTCTTTTGGCAACTGCGCATGCGTGACCTGGCACACATGAATATTCAATTAGGCAGTCATGAATATGCTAATCAACCCTCACAGCCGCCGTGGTGGCTTGGCCGCTCCGCATGCGCCGTCTGGGCTGCGGCGGCTCGCCCTGTCCCCTCCGCTTTCCCTGTCCTGCCCTGCCTACCCCAGCCCTGCCGCTCCGCTCGCCTTGGCCCCCCTGGGCACCACCACAGGCAGCTTGCCCCATCCTGCCCCAGCACTGCCTCTCCGCTCGCCCCGTCCAACCCTGCCTACTCCGGCCCTGCTGTGAGCAGCTCCCCCCGCCCTGGCTCCGCCACTCCGCTATCCCCATCCTGCCCTGCCCGCACTGGCCCTGCCGCTCCAGTTGTCCCCCCCTGTCACCACCGATCCACTAACCCCGTCCTGACCCTCCCGCCCTGGCCTCGCTGCTCTGCTCAGCCTAGCCCACCCCACCTGCCTTCGCCCCGCCATGGGCGGCTTGCCCTGTCTCATGCTGGCTGCGCCGCGAGCAGCTCGCCCTGTCCTCCCCCATCCGCCCTGGCCCTGCCGCTCTGGCTTGTCGCACCCCGCCCACGC